>DWLR01002831.1:0-14618 GCA_018246295.1 Papilio alexanor hazarajatica | reverse complement strand
ACATCACTTCACATTATACTTTCTCGTCATTTGGTGCTTTTCGACCCCAAATTTAGTGTTTTTTAAAGATATATATTTTAAAGACATATATTATTAAAGATATATATTGTCGCATTACTATTTTCTTTATTACTTTAGTTACATTCAAAAATCAGATCCTAGACAAACCATTAGGTAATGAAATATATGTTACTTTTTATTGGGTCAGTTATAAAGTAAATAATAGTGTAATTTATTTCCCGTTGCTTGTTATGACCAACTAACAGACGTCTGAGCGCATTCTTTCGTTGACCGCACTATAAGCATAAAATAATAATTTAACTGATGATATGAGTATGTATTTGGTATGACCTTTGTTTTTGGTTCTGCTCTTGTTCTTGTTTGGTAGTATTCTTACCACTTGCCATATTTCTGACTTCATAATCTCTTTTCGCATTGTCCACCCTAGAAGTATTAAATGACGTAATTAATTATAAATTACATGATATAAGGTTCAACAATAACTCTGTGATCGTTATGAATTACTCATTCCTTTCCCACCTTCAATCGCCAATAACGTTGTGGTATGTGACATGACTCAGACAATTAGAGCTCGTTATCGCTCAAATGACTAAACTTAGTCACATCGACTTTTATGAAGTCAACTGGGACTCGATATTGTATCTTCTCTGAAATCTTGATCCCATACTTGGTTGGTTTGCTTGGTTCGGAAAGAGCTGACCCTACTGCAGTTTAGTCTAGATGACACACAAGTCGGTGAAATAGATCGTGATGTGGCATTGTGACGGTTATTAATGCGATATGCGTCGTCCCCCCCCACACCAGTTTTGATTTGACCACACTTATACGAATTGTGATAACTGGGTTATATTTTACGATATTTTTAATTAATGAGATAAATGACAGGCGATGCATTACCTAATTTTTGAGAAATATATTGGTGAGGCTCGTACATGGAAAATTTAAATTAATTGGCGATTGTAAGGTGACGTCTAATTCTTTTTTACTTACATTTCTTCTACGAGTTTGTGAACGAAGCGATATGAGAGTTAATTTATGTATTTACCAATGTTTTAATACTAACATAAATTTTAGTCGCCTAACCGAACTCGTAAGAAACTTGCCAACAACAACATGACATTACCAAAACTATATAAAAAAATCAGACAGTCTGTAACTTGTAGTTAACGACAGTCTTAAACATATAGTATCGCTCTCTTTGTATGAAGTCAGGGTCCATGCTAACTCAAGCGGCTGTTGCTTTGTCTTCCCAACATGGACGTATGTAACCGAAGCTTTTGGCGATCTGTCTGCGTGGCGCATCGAATACAATACAATGCATTATTATACACCTAAAATATTTGATTTTGTTATTGTGTTCACGTGTGCCGTGTCTTGTTCATGTGATTTGATGCTTTGATTGTTTACTGGGGCTTTATATGAATTATTTGATGAGTCTAAAGGCCAGAGACAAATGCATTTTTCATTCAGAAATCTGAAGCTTAAAAAAGCATTTCACAGGTTGGTATTTCTTCGAAGCACATCAAGTGCCACCACCGATCTTCTCGATCTACTCCATGTATAATATATATATCTACATAATAAATACATCTGCCTTGGCCGTTCCCTGCAAAACACTATAACTCATTTTCATGTTACAAATTTTCCTTGTGCATTTTTCCTCGTTCAATATACGCAAACTACTAAGCATATTTTTCTAAATTTAGTATAATTTGTTGAGTCACATTATATTATTTTACGCTTATAAAACCTTTTTAAAATACTTTACTACCCTTACAGAATTTACTGCATCGTGCTAAGGAATTCTATGTTTGGAAATATATACGTAGTGGCTGATTTTAAATATGTACATATATTGCTTAATACCTTTGTTATGATAGAGGTGACATTTTAATCATATATTCTAATCTTTTCATGTACCCGTGTCATTACAAATAATGATAGGACCGCCGCCCACATTTCAGATAATAACGCGATTGATTTATTGATTTAGTGATGCAAATGTTGCTTCCTCGTATCTGCTTTGATTAAATTGATTTTTACAAGCGGTAGTTAATCAAAAAACCCATAAACCCGACTAACTGTACTGAACTCTGGAAAAGAACATGAAACTGATGTAACACCTCACTCCTCAAAATCAGTCAAGCCGTAGTCGTAATGGTCCGTTACATACGTACATACATACTCGCGTAACACATTACTTTATTTGTTTAAGGGAGACAAACGGAAACAATAGAATTAAAATTAAACATAAAGTAAAAATGTATACATAAATGCTAAAGTTTCCTTATTCAAGTCTCACTGAGTAAGGTAATATGAAAAAGAGTTAAGAAAAAAAGTAAGGAAAAAAATAGATAGAGATATTACGAAGAAATTAAAAAAAATGAAGAATAAAAGTAAGAAGGAAAAGGAAGAAAGCGAAAAGGGTATTATTGGTAATATTTATAAAAAATTATAAATAAGAAAAATATTAACTGAGTTTTGAATACGGACGACCGGTTGACGCAGTGATAAGACACTTGCTTTTCACGCCGCAGATCGTGGGTTCGATTCCCACCCAGGACAAACATTTGTGTGCATGAACATGTCTGTTTGTCTAGCATCTGGATTTAAAGACCACCGGAAGACAGGCAGCAGCGTCGTTTTCTTAATACAGTGGAACATACTGCGACCGCCAACCCACCTGTCAAGTGTGGCCATTATGGCACATCTCCTCCCAATGATGCAATCTATGGTCTATGTCCAGCAGTGGACGATCATAGGCTGAAATGGTTTGAATACGGAGGCACGATGTATTGGTTCGCGCTTTCTGATGTCGGTTCTGGTTGCCGATTCATGAAATAGATATTTTGATCACCAGATTAACCATGCCTTGTGTGGTATTCTAAAGTCAAATTTAGATAATAATTTGGGACAGATGAAATCGCTTACACCTATGTGACACATAGGTAGTGCGTGACAGACATAATGCTCTACAGAGCCAAAATCTCTTTCCAAAAGTCGATGTGCAATATTTATTGCCGCTTATCATACTTAATATGTCATTTATGAAATACACGCTAAATTAAGGTATTTTAAAATGTTTTAGAAATAATCACTAATACCATTTATAGCTAACTTAGCAGCCAGTTTTTTTTTTAATAATTAAAATAATGACAGAGAAGACCTTAATGACATGGCTTTTTTTTTGTCTTCGTTTCAAGTTTAATTTGTGTTTAATGAGATCAATAATGTTGATTATGACCTGTTTAAAATTGAGATTGGAAGCGAGCACAGAAGCAAAATACTGGTTCCATTCTATTGTGTCATGAAGATTTTATGTTGACAGATTTTATAATTATATGAGCAAGATCTTTGTGTACGATACCTTCTATGTGCCTTACTTCTGCGCTGTATATTTAGTAAGTAAACATAGGTTATAAATCTGCGTGTAAGACAGACTTATCGCATAGCCTAGACACGCGAGGATTCAATTCCACAGAGTTTAATGTGCCAATTACAAAAAGGTTATATATCATTAAATTATAAACAAATGTAACCACTGCAGTGAAATATAGTTTAAACAAATATAAAATTTAATTTTGGCGAAGAAACCATTTCCATATATAAATGTAAAAGCTTAGTACTTTACTGAGCGGCTATTCTACTACCTACGTATTTTAAGGATAAACTACCATTAAATGTAACTTTAAATAGAGCTATTTGAGCATTACATAAAATAGGTTATCGGTTTCCCTCATAGTAGTTATGAATCATGTTGAGGCAAATCGGCAACATCCAATATTTTCAAACCGATATTCTGTTCGGAACACGTTTAAAACATATGTCTAAGCACTTTAACAAAATGATGGTTGAACAAAATCGCTGCTACTTTAACTTGCCTTAGCGTACATTCGCACTACCGAAATATTTACATAAAAACATGTTGTGGTCAGTTTTCTGTCATTAATCAAAAATTTATCGAAAACTTTTTTTTTGGATTAGTTCGATATATTGACTGAAAACAGACATGTTTTTATGTCGAATGTTTCGGCAGTGCGAACGCACGGTTACATCTTAATAATTTTCTTCAGTGGTTGGTAACGTATGTGATCCATTAGGTTTGACAAACCCGACAGTATATTAAAACAGCGGTAGAGTCCGCAACAACATCTATTGCACGAATGGCCCGCTTGACAGGTGAAATACCACGACCTCACAGAATACTGGCGTGAAGTGGAAGTGTTCTGCGTTTCGTCTGATGAGTAAGGTGCTGGAGGCCTGATTTTAGTCCTCTTCCCCTTCCATCCTTTTTCCTATAAGAAAAGGATGGGAAGAAAGAGGATTTGACTGTGAAGGGGATGGATAGGAGAAGGTTTTGACCATATTTCTGTCTATCCCCTCCTCTATCTATTAAAGGTAGGCAACGCATCTTCAACTCGCAAATGCTTTATGCAAATATCTATGAGTTGCATAGGTCCGCGAACAGCTTGCTAATGACAGACTAGTTGCTTTAAGAAAGAACGTTTTCTTTCCATTATCATATTATCGTTACGGTATGCATAAATTAAAATTCGTAATTAAATCTTCACTTTTTGACTTGACGTTGTCTATAACGTCATCGCCGTCCCGGATACAACTCGCGCCACGCTATAGATTCGACATGACGTCACACTTCTCTTGGAGATATTTTTAATAGTTGTTGCAAGTAGTGTGCTATAAAGGCAAGATGTTAGAGCAGTGATTCATAAATAAATTACTAGGCAAGGAACTCATGCCTACATTGAGTCGATATAGTCTATTTTTGATATATTGTTATAAATTAAATAATAAATTAAAATTAGATGGAATCATCTATTAGAATGTTGTCTATTGCATTCTGTTATATGCATATAGAATAAATATATTAAAACTCCATTTTTTAATTAACGTTTATTATGTTGTTGATTCATTGACTTTGTTTATAATTATATTTTTATAATTTACTCTTTAAACTTATATTAGACTTGTACTCTTTAACTTAGACTTGTAGAAATTAAGACATTTTCGTGTGAAACGCGATAAAATAAGCTTGGCCAACGACACAATGTAACTTGGAACTCTTTCCACAACACGTGTACTAGCCGTCGCTACCATTGTTTCTATTCTCGAAGTATTATAATGGAGTACGGTTGATGATATCGAAGACTGTCTCACTAACATGTGACGTCATCTATTGTATCTACACCGCGTTTTTATAGCTTGTTTATAAGTGGTAAAAGTAATCAAAATTTGGTCCGACGACGATGGTAGTTTTATGGAGGTGTTGCCATAAATAATAAATTAAATACTTAACCCACTTTGCTTGTATAACACGTGAAACGTTTATACACGTGTAATTATAAAAACTATATTTGATTGCTTAAATTTTCTAATTACATTCCACCATGACTATTTTCAAGATATTTTTCTGGTTGAACATACGTTTTCGTTTTCTTTATGTGTCAAATTAACAGGCGATTATTCTTTTCGCTAATGATGGAAATAACGAAAGTTTAAATTTATGTTGCAAAAATAGTGACCATGTTCGTGCGGATTGTTTTGGGCGAACTTTGTCGACTAATTTGGTGACATACCAAAGAAGGGTTTAATATTGAGGGCATTCGTAACCGACGAATATATGTGCGTAGGATTTATATACATAAAGAGGTGTGCCATGACCGTCTCGCATGAAAATTAATGATATCTTCCATCGCTTCTGTATATTTATTTATTTTATAAAATAAATACTTAGTAATAAAATTGCTCTATTTGCACAAGTGGGTCACATTTCCTGCGAAATTATCATTCATATCTTTGTAGTACCGTATTGCAATACTTTGTTTTGTATTTATTGAGACAACAGTTTTAAGCCAGCGTATCGTTTTTAAAAATTAATTACAAAATATGTAAACAAAAAAACAGATCTCGTAGTGCATGGTTAGAGTAATGTAATGTGTTAACGCAAATCCTGTGTTCAAACAATACACAGTTAAGCGAAACTATATAGTTTAATACCGTCTACAGATGTAACCCTCAGTCTGCGTAGCGACGCAGACAGATGGATGCGTCTGTAGCCTTAAACGAGCTAAGATTTTTTTTTTTTTACAAAAAACAGTATAGTTTTTATATGAAAGAGGTTACACAATGGAAAAATTACAGGAGTTACACAAATCATGTTCTGTAAATAAACGAGTGTGTAAATTTTGTAATAAATTTTAATGGCACTAACCATCAAAAGAACCCTTTAATAGCGAAAGTGGCACGAATTAAACATGACTTTGCATCTGACGTTTTATTGCTCTTACGGTATTTACACAAATTAGTTAATAAAATAATGTAATATATTGCTATAATGCTAGTTTAAAAACATTGTATATTCCACAATGTTTCCATTCTCAAACAATTTTTTTTAATGAAAATAACTGGTGCTTGACCGCAATCCCATCTCATAAGTGGTGATGCGATTGAAAGTTGGTACGCATTACTTCAGTAAACCTATTCAATTCTCTCTTAGAAATACCCACGTTATAGTCGAACGGGTGTACTGCTGTTGGAAATTTGTTCCAATCATTTGCTGTACTCAGTTTTTAAGTATGTATGCTCTATACACAAAATCTATACACAAATGGAAGGATTGATCGTTATCACAGTCTTTTAAATTTTTTAATAAAAACAAAACCGACTTCAATTGTATAAAATTTTCTAATCGTAAATGATTAGAAAATTTTATATATGGTGGCTATAAATAGCCACAATAAACAATTGTGTAAATAAATCTATTAAACCCAAACAGGGCTTGCCTTAAATCTATTTATATGCCAATTTTTGATATATTTTCAAAACCCTACGTTCAGTGATATTTAAAAAAAATGGGAAGGTTCCCATTCCAAGATTTTTTTAATCCGGTTCATAAATATCGATGCTCTGAGGTAACAAACATATAAAAAGAAATAGAACCTCTTGCTTTTTTGAAGTCGGCTAAAAATTTACCACAAGAAAGCGCGCCGCAGGTTGATAAAACTGGTTTACGCTTATTCCATAGTTCGTTACATATCCAAAGATAAATATCGGTTCCAATCGTTAAACATGGATACTTCCGTTTAATTAACAGAAGCTACTGTGTCTTATTTATTTAAACTGTTAACGAATTATTCGTTAGAAGTTGCAGTCAGTTTATATTTTACAGATTTTCAAATTAACTATTGCTTGTACAAAATAATTAGTGTCTGTCTAATGTTTTTATTCATAGTAACATTGGTAGTGGATTTTAAAACAAAACCCAACAGCAGCGATTTTCGTTTGGTATATTGGAATGAAAGGTGTTAGGTTTTATTAGTCCAGTAATTTCACAATTTTATTGTGGATTGATTTTTTTAATCTGTATGCAATTGTCAACAGAATTATTCACGAGAGTGGATTTACAAATGAAGACTTCAAACAGTACCGGCCCGTGGTCTACAGCAACACGATCCAGTCACTCGTTGCCATCTTACGCGCCATGCCCAACCTGGGCATCACCTACGCCAACAAGGACCGCGAGGTATTTTTTATCTTTTGATTAATAGATATCTATTCCTGACATAATTTAGTAATCTCATTTAAGAGCTTTGCAGCGATGTAAAAATGTGTCCTTAATCGTCGCTAAATAAAGGAATGTTAGGCTTAGTAATAGCGTTAAACGACAAAAGTGGTAATCATTTAAAAATTATTTTTTTAAAGCCACCGAAAACATCGTCAAATCAGACAGATTACAACATACATTTAATTTTAAATTAAGAACCCAGCCTATCAAAATAATTAGATCACGTTGGCTGTAACAAATTTTTTTCCTAATTTAAAAATACTTCATTATTCAGTTTATAGTGCGGTAGTTAACAAGTGGTGGACTCGTTACTAATTTGAGTATCAAAGCTCGTACGTTCCAGTTGCGCAAGCCATAACCGCTTCGATTACGAGTCGGCAGTGTTCTATAAATAAATAATGTATTTGGTCGCCGGAAAAAAATCATTTAGGTTGCACCGCGATCGACGCTCCGACTTAAGTAAGAGACTTCCGCGTGCATATAAACTAGCTTACTCATTAAAATTTCGTAAACAAACTACTAAATATAGGTTTATTCCAATGAATTCCACCATATGCCTAATACAAAAAATTATAATAAGCTCGGAAATTTAACAAATAAATGTAATATAGTCGATACCCGTTTTTCACCTAATCTTTGAAATATTAATTTTAACTGTAAGCCAAAGTATCATTACATCTTATGAGATAATTTGATGCCTGTATTTATCAAAATACCTCACACGTAATTTAAAATGATAAGAAATGATAAAATGAAATGATATACTATAATTAAATCCGGCATTAATTTATCCAACGACGCCTTAAAGCCTTCACGACTTTTGCAATTAAAAGCTGAAAGTGGTATCATGAAATGCTATATGAGAGCATTTAAACCTTTGAATGTCAATATACACTATAACACATATGGCCTCTTTAATTTGTTGAAATACATTTTATATTTATAAAAAATATTGAAGTTTTCCAATTAAATAGTGTACTTCTATTGTATTTGTTAATTATAATGCTGATTGCAATAATTATGTGCTTCGAATGAAGCGATACATGATTTTTATCGCTATTTTTATGGTGTTTATTTTGATTGTTAATATTCATGAAAGTTGATATAAAGTCACCAAGTTGTCATGTGACATTGGCAGTTATTACAAACACGCTGTAATTACGAGTATAATTGAAATAACCATTCGAGCCGTTACAAAATGATCGTTGCCTGGTCCGTAACTGAACTATTTGTTACATCAAGAAGACGTGTAAAGTTGAAAATTCATATTAAATTATTAGGTCAAATCAAATAGCTAAATCAATAGTTAATCACATAGGTTTATTCATATTACCTTGACTGTACATGTTTTATTGTAATGACATACCGCTGAGAGCAGGTTTTTAATGGGCGTGTAAAGTTTTTCTTTTTATTATGAATCAATAAAGGGAAAATCATTAGACGAATGTTCGAGACAACTCTCGAAGTAGTAACTTTTAAGGCGAACACGACACAACCGTGCGCGAATGAGGCCCGAACGTTCTTCGTTTACAAAACTAAAAAAAAGGCTTGATCATGAGAAACGCATAGGCAGGTAAGATAATACAATGCCTTCTAGTTGGATTTCTGAATAGAGATAGTCTAATGCAATCGTTGCTTTCACTTTGTACCAATCATACACTTGAAATGTTCGTGTCAGTTTGTTCAATATATTGCTGGAAAATATTTGCTGCAAGTTGATCGATGCTGAGTATTTCTTATTCAAGTTGAAAGTGTTTTGATGCATATTCAGAAGTCGGCCGCCTTGTTTGCGGTTTATTGCATTATTTGCTCTTTGCTTTCATAGTGCATTCAATTGTCAATTGTACAAATTTGCCGTAGTCTTTTAATTTCTTGATTTTAAAAACTTCAGGTGCTCTTTCGAGTTTAAATCGCAGTAACAATTTTCATTATTATCCTGTCTTTTAAACATAATAAGTTATAGTAAAAATTATATCTTTGACATCAAAAAGGTTACAGTTTTACGTCACGACGAGTTTATACCTTGATAAATTGTAGACATCGACTTCAAGAAATAGGTTCCAAGCATGGCTCGTCATTTGTACATAAACTAACATACGTATTAGCAACGTTTCCCAAACTAAACTTTGTAAGCAGACTTTATAAGCCAAGACAATCTTCTTTGATAGTTCTTGTGTAGTCATGCTTCTAAAGTATTATTGATTTACTAAGGAGCAAAATCTTCAAGTGTTTCACAGAGAATTCTAAAATCTTACAGCCGCTTTTAGCAAATGGCCAGTACCTTGCGAGAAAATATATTCAAAATTTTTCATTTTACTTATGCGACATTAATTCTTAGTTACGTTTTAAAGTTTTACTATTTTTACGTTATTACCAAAACTTAATGTAACAACAGAAGTTTAATAACATTTAAGAACAAATTGTATATGGATATGTTTTGCTGGCAGGTTAACTATTATCTTGTTCTGTAATACAACGTGTCAGGGTTTTGAGAAGATAAGATGTCAATGTGATAGTCTGATTTGAGTGGTTAAAAATGTACTGTTTGTGTAATGTAAAAAGTGTAGGTTTTGTAAATATGAGTGAAGATTAAAAATGCTTTCAACTCGTTGGAAATAGTTTGATTTTGGTTTACACCAAAAACGTTACAATATAATTAAGTATGCCTTTGATGGTCTTGTTATGTATGTACATTATATTAACAGCCTTACAATACTTTGGTTACATTTACCTACAGATAAATCGTATATTATCATCTCTTGTAGTCACCTACTCAGGTTGTTATTTATTAATTGGAAGAAATTCGGAATATAATCGCAAGAATGTATCATCACGTAGGTGCATTCAATAATATGATAGAGGTGAAAATATTTTTAACGTAAGATGGCTGAATATTAACCGATAGAACAAGATAACTTGCGCGTATTGTGGATGTATGACGCCTGATAATTAATAATATAAATAATTATACGATATTTTTTTACAACAATTATACTACAAGTCTACCACTATAATTGCAAGATTTAGATATTACAACAATAAACGCTTGAGCAAAAATGCAATGTTTTGTCATTTTATCTCTAAAACTGTTGCATTCACAAATATTAATTTTCCAACATATTTACATAAAGATACTTTCTTTCAAAATGAAATACAAAATTCAATTATCGACTTACTACTCTTATGACGGCAACCGACCCTCCACCCCCGAAGTTGTAAGTTCTTCTCCACGACACTAATAGATATTTCACGACAAACATTTCGTGAGACAAAAATATGATAAGCACGCAACTACGTCGTTAAGACGATCAATTGAATATGAAAAAAAAGAGAGAGACGAGACGTGTAAACTAGAGCTAGACATAATAAATTACATAAAGATTCTTGTTCTATCTATTAATCGACAATTTTTTTTGTTACTATTTTTTGCTAAGTAATCAATAACGTCTACCCACGAAAATACCAGTTTTGGTTTGAAAAGAATGAGAGGAAGATGATACGAAAGAAAGAGATTTAGGTCTTTGGGCGACCCATTCACTTTGCAGAACAGGAATTATGAATACATCTTTGTATCGGATGTACTAAAGCAACGAGAAAAACTATATATTTTCTGCTGTTACCACTACTGTTTATAGCATCAATAGATCATTATATAATTTTTTCTAATGTGTAGCCCATTACATTGGATTTATTTAATAACCAAACTCATTAATTTTCGCACAAATAAAACACTGAACATGGCCGACCGTATAATAAAACCTAAATCTTTTAGGTTTTATTATATACAAACATACATATACTCATATATTGTTGACATTGTTATCATTTTCAATCTTCATATTTTTCTTTTGTTTCTACTTTATCTTACAGTTTCCTTAAGCTTTGCGTTACTTTTGTTTTGTCAAAACGGGCGACAAATTGTCCCTTATTTTGAATAGATAAACATTTTTATCAATTTTATCTTTTTGCGATGAAATGCTATGTATACAAACGTATTTTTTTTTTGTAATCCTTCAAAGCTTTCTTCAAAAGCGCCTGATAAAGTTTTATTTCTATATTGTAACAGATTTAGAAACGACTAAAGGACAAACATAAAAATTAATTAGACTTTACAATATCGTTTGTCATGGTAATGTTAACATAACAACTTCTTAAATTAAAATTTTGCTAATTAAATTAATATACGGCAAATTAAAAAAAAATCAGCGAGGACCATAAGAAGCAAATGCACGCGAAACCTCGTTCAAAAGCTATTTTTATTTATGTCATTTATAGCCACGGTAGGCCTCACTAAAAACTCATTAAGTCGAAATAGGGTTTGTTTTAAATGTACCAATATGTCAATTTTCAGTACATCTTTGGAAGCCGAGGTTCAGTACTTTTTAATGTTAAACGATATCCCCGTTGCTACAAAAAAAAAATCGGATCATAAATAACGAAGTTATGCGTCAAAATAACATAAAAAATGCAAGCGAATTGAAACCCACTTAATTTTTTAACGTCTGTTACCACCACCACTTGCTGTAGCTTAAATTTTTCTGATTCTTCTGGTTTTCTGTTTTGTTTTTTAAACTATAACTTGCTATTTAAACATATGTATGTTGTAGAGCGACGGCAAGATGGTGTTCGACGTGATCCAACGGATGGAGGACACGGAGCCGTTCAGCGAGGAGCTGCTGGCCGCCATGAAGCGGCTGTGGGCCGATGCCGGCGTGCAGGAGTGCTTCGGCCGCTCCAACGAGTACCAGCTCAACGACTCCGCCAAATAGTAAGTCTTTCCCATCATATTAAAAAAATATTAGGTATAGAATGTTCCATGATAATGGCTACAGGACGACTTGTCTTTAAACTTCCTACAAGATGGACTAAAGTTAATCTAGTAAGGGTATAATTTTGTTACTAAAGACATTTACTATTCATTCGTTCCTTACACGTTTTGCTCAAACTTTGATAACAATATAACGAATATAGACTATAGCTTTTTATATTGTAGTCATATTTTTATACGTATTGTTTGAATTAAAAGTGTGGGCGTAGCACTTCGAAGGAAAGGGCAATTTAATAATTTAAATAAATCGCAAAATCTGTTCTTATTATTTACGAAATTTAAAACAACTGTGTATTATAACATCCATTCATCATTCAACCGAACCTTACACCTCGCCGATTATGTTATCTAGACCAACGATATCTGTTCATATGATGATAAAGTTTCATAACATTTTAAAGAACGCTTCATGTAGAAAACATGGAAAAAGGGATTTTGTCATAGGAATTCATATATTTTCGAACATTGTAATGATCCAAAGATAATTTTAAAAGACATCGCATCGCAAGAACTAAATTAAAGTAATTAACTAGGTACTAAATTAAATCAGAACTTTGATCCACGCTATTTAAGCTACAGAAACATTTTTTTTTTTTAGAAAAATATACAGTCGAATACACAATTTAAGTATAAAGTGTATTATTGTAATATTGTTGCAGTAGAGTTTCTGTCCAAACCTAGTAGTATTTGTAGATTATTGGCTGTTGAATGTTGCATACAATAATATTTGATTTAATTTAATCAACAAATACATGCAATATTAATCCATATAGTACTTGTCAACTCTGTGATTGCTGTATGATCGTGTGACCTCATTTTTGTTATGATAATGTCTATTTTTAATACAATAATAATCATTTAGAAATTAAATGTGCATTCTTAATTAAGAAATTTCAACAGAAAGGCCATCGTTTATATACATATATTTCTATAACATTTTTTTTTGTATTATTATTATCTATATAAATTATTTTAAGTCGGTATTAATTTTATACCATTCATAATATTAGATTGCTCCTGTTATCGCTTTCTTATGGTAATTAATTTCAATATTAGATAAAATAATGACATTATCTAAATAGGTCTATCTTAAAGTTATATGTTTACTTTATCAGTTGTACAATAACACATTTCTACAAAAGTAACAAACTTTAATTTAGGCATTAATTAATTATAACTTCTGTAAATTTAATATTTATTAAAATTTTCAGTTCAAATTAGAGAAGTTGTCCAATTATATAATTCCTTATAAGCTTTCGATTCTTATAGCATCCATAAGACATAATATTTACTATCAGAAGACGTCCGTCATTTGATGAGTGCAATCACGGTACCGTGTTGTCATGAAAACCATCAACAAATTTTAGCAAGTTTTTTAATTTAGAGTATTAATGAGAGATTTCGAAGCAAAACTAACAATGTGTATTTTTATAAACAGATGATTTGTTGGGAAACTAAACATATCGTTTAGAAGTTTAGTGTTTCCTAACATGCGGGTTAGAAAAAAATAAACATTGCTGGTTTTGTGTCTACGTTTCAAATGTATTTTTGTTACTATAACTTGATGATATATAATGCTAATGTTCGGTCCAAGCAAATGCCCATTCGTATTGTAGAATTTAGTTGAATAAATCGATCCTACGACTCTTTAATTCACAATTTTAGCGCCAGAGTTCGAAGCGTAATTATTTAGCAATTGGAGTTTAAAGATAACAACAATTACAAAATGAGTACAAGTCATTGCAGTAACAGTAATGCGTAAACACTATGTTATCATTCTCGGCGCGGCGTCAATGTAAACTGCAGTGGCTCCTTCGGTATGTATGTCGGCGTGACGCTGTACGCCAGCTCGCCGTAGCGCCACCGCACCGAGTACTTGTGGAACATCTGGAACACATAATCGAACAATAATCAGTTAAATGTATGATGCGCTGATCATCGAGTTTATTTAATCACAAATAAAACGAGGATTACACTCTAATAGATTTCGGAAAAGTATTTTGTCTATGTTTTTGAAAATAGAACATAAGAACGAATGAAAAATAATTTGTGGTGTAACAATTTGACAGTTTAAGATGTGTCTTATTTAGTTGCATATCTTACAACCAGGTGAAATAATGCTCTCTATTTTTATAGAAAGTTATAACCAAACCTTTAATTAAAAATATATATATATATATATATATA
>DWLR01002830.1:0-14621 GCA_018246295.1 Papilio alexanor hazarajatica | reverse complement strand
TATACTTTTAAATTTAAATACAAAGTAGAAGTACCTGTATAAATAGAAGTAAATATGACCTTGAAGAATCCGGTTCATGGTTGTTCGCGGCAATTCTAAAGAAAAAAGTTTGGTTGTGGCGTGGGCATAGTGACGTTGCGGCGTCGATGGAAGAGTGATAGAACGGGTCGGGCGCGGGGTCAGCGGCGTCGTGCGTCATCGCTAACGACGACAAATGACGTGACGTGACGCGACTGAGAATGTTTGAACCGCACCACGTTGCGGTAGCGCTCTACACGCTACCTACCGAGTTGCGGAATGTTTTATTTATGTATTCGTTACAGGGAAAATACATCTGTTTATATTCTGTTAAAGAATACAAACATCAATTAACACAATTAAGTATCTACCTCAATGCATCAGTTTGGAACGGCCCAAATAAAATTAGAAAGACAGACGTGTATGTACGTTTAAGAAATATATTTGAATATGATTATTCTAGTTTGTCTTTCCAAACATTCATAAGTCATAAAAATGCCAATTGTGTTAAATACTGCGATGCATCGTTTTATTAATATGAACGAAATAAGTTGACTAACTGCGCGAGCAAAAGATCGGCATCCTGAGTTCTAAATCACTGATAGGTACAATGTTTGATTTCCAAAAATAAAACATATTTAATCCCGTGTCCATATTAATAAAAATCACAATATTACATATTCGTGTACATAAATACTACGTTGGTCGGCGTAGTGTAGTTTCGTGAAATGTTTGGACAAAAGTTTCCGCTTTTTAAACGTGTAAGCGATGACAGGTGGGTGAATGTCGAGTCGGTGTCGGAGCTATCGGATGTATTTTTTACCGAACAGTAGGAAGATGTCAATCCTCGACACTATCCATCACGGTATTCGTTTCCCTTCATTCCCGTCGTATAAATTATGCTCATCACTTTACATTAAATTTTACATTTTTACGCAAATACAATATAAAACGAAAAAACGTTTATGTTTCGTGTTAATAGATAGCTTTGCGGTTTATTTTTAATAATAAAATGAAAAAAGAAAAATAATAATATTTTGAAATAATATAATATTCTAGGACATTATTCACACATAGCCATCTGATCCCAAACTAAGCAGAGCTTGTACTATGGGAACCAGATAACTGATATACTACATATATTAATACTTCTCTTTTATAATTACATACATATATAGATAATTAGATCTAGACTCAAGACAAACAGACATGTTCATGCACACAAATGTTTGTCCTGCGTGGGAATCCAAGCCACGAAACTAATCTACGTATCTTTAATTGCATCCTAATCATCAATATCCTGCTGATTTCTATAAGCTTTTTGCGTTTAATCCTTAAGTGAATGAAACTGAAGAATCTTAGCCTTCTGAACTTCTTTCTCCTACTTGCCACTTGCCCACGCTTTGGCAAATCTTTACTGTCGCTAATATTAATGGGTATGATTACTTTGTATATTAGGTGAAACATATTAATTTAAATCTTCTGTTGTATTGTTATTAGCATATTTTTTCGATATACGTTATTTTGTATTATAAAATAATTTCACACGGTGCCAAGTTCCAGTAATATATTAGAGGTAATGTATTAGTTCGTTGTCACTGGTACTGTTTAGACGTACGTGATAGGAGCAGTTTCCCACAGAGATTTAGCGCCGGCCGGCTGCACGCGACACAAAAATAGCACACATTTGTCGAAAAATAAAATTTTCCCCAAATAGACAGAAATATACAAAAATGTGAGCCGAGGCGCGAGGGGGAACGTGCCGGCGCGTCGTAATGTGCGCCCCTAATTAAAACGTTAAAAACCGACCGTTTCCGAAAAACGTCAATTCAGAAGAGATATGTGCCGTCCAAAAGATCGCGGCTCATATTATTTGTGTTGTTTGAGCGCTTTGTGAAATATTACAAACTTATGTCTGATTAAAAAAAGACATAATAAGACACGCAATCGGTGGCGACGTTGAATTATGCCGCAAAGCAATCATAGTCGATTGGTTTGTTTAGTCGGCGAGTTGGGCCGAAATTCAAATTGCAGTCCGCGATAACTATCCGGCGTACGCGTGTTCAGAATCGTTATTTAGAAATTTAAGCGACATTATTTTGAAACACAGACAAGCGGCGAATCGATAAATCTGGCCGTTAGACTGATATGCAGATCGGCATCGACATTCATTACCTAATTAAAATCGCAAACCCCTTCCGCTCGCTACATTTCTCCGACGCGCTGCCAATAAATTTCATTCGCCAGTCGCCCCATAACGATAACCAGTTCCTCGGGAACTATCGTTCAATCTGCCGTCGATGCCGTGTGTCGATCCGGTCGTGTACCGCCGCTCCTTTCGAAGAACCCGTCGATTCCTATGTATTATTTAGTACCACTAGAGCAGCGCGGCGCGACGCCGCACGACGTTCCGCGCGCGGCATAAACGTCTCGGTTTCGAGTCCCGTCAACCCGCAGAAAACAAGCTCACATATTCATAAAGAATAATGAATTATCCGCCGACAGCAGCGACCCCGTGCGCCGCCCGCCGCCTCGCGCTACGATCCCTATGCTCTCATTCACACTCTCATTTCAATCTCAATCTATCCGTTTCCCTCTTTCCAATAAAATGAACACTCAAAGCTAACCGACTTAAAATTGGATTATCGACTTTAATTTATTCTATAGAAGAAATAATTCATTTCTGATCTGTGCTCGGTCATGAAACCCTTTCGCTCCTCGCTAAAGTCTCGCGAGTGGCCTCGAAGGGATCATTGTAGTCCGCGTACATCGGCCGGTTTTAATTCTTATTTTCAGATGGGGAGGGAACATTTAGCCGCCGCGAGCGAGCGCCACAAAAAGTCATTGTCGAATTAAGCGCGGCGCGGTCCAACCCGCACGGCTTCATCTTTATGGGCGACATATTTGATTCGAAAACTTGTTATGCTTCGTCCTAAATAAATTATAACGAGAAATTGTAATCATTAAATGGATATATTTAAAGTGTCTAGTCTGTCGATCGGCGGGAGAAGACAGGGCAGGCGAATGGGTTGGAGGGACCCGGCATATCTGACAACACGAATGGCTGCTCGCTCAAGATTAGCGCGCGGGCTATGCTCACTTTTGTATCCAGGGAAAAAATTTATGATTTCTATAGACCAGGTTAAGCATTTATTTAGGGAACAATACGGAATTATTTTTGTATTCATTTAATACCCCATACTTTTTAAATAATATCCTATCCAAACTCTTCTTTTTAATTATTTACTACTTATAGATAATTATCAAATTAGTATGTATTCTGTTTTAAAAATACAAATGATGGGTGATATGATTTACGGCAGTAAATAAAGCGGCAAGGCGGCGTGGGCGGCGAACCATTTTTGTTTCACTCTTAATTGCTTGAATGTAAATTATTCGGATTCGTGGGCGAAGAGTCCAGTTTAGGACAACAATCTATTACAGTGATACAGCTTCATACTATCAACGATTGTAAACCGTCAACTTTCCTAATATTTCGTATTTTTAATATTTAATATTGCCTGTAGCCGCGAAAGTGAACCGGAACCGTAGTGTGGAAGTGGAGTTTGATATTAAGCTGGCATAGGTTTGGTTTGTGCCGGCGAGCCGTTTAGCAGACAGGCTCTTTACGTGAAACCGAATTTAATATAGAGCAAACTCTGCGTTCGGTTTTGCCTAGGTTCTTGTGACGGTTCGCTTTCGCGGCTGTGTGCTACAGGCGTTAGTTACATATTAATATAATACCTGCGGCAGCAATGAACGGCAACATAATAGTAAAATTAGATAATATACTTTGAGATAAATGTATACGTCTAGATTGCTCATTTCAAAATTAAACTTACACAACCAATTAAACTTTGACTTTAAAATTGTTTTAAGGCACGAGGATATTCGATCAGGACAATCTTTTTCACAGAATATCAGATGTGGTGTGAGGTTTTGATATTTCCCTGGTCAAGTCGATCTACTCGAGCAAAACCTGCTGCTGCGGCTTCGGGATTCACCTCTGTTAAGAAAGAAAAATAAATACAAAATTATTTCATTCGTATAAATAGGACCGCGAAAAAATAATAAAGAATTTGCTACGGTGAGTTATTCTGCAATAAATCGTTATCCGATGATTTGTGTTAAACGACAATGTGTTGTTTAACTTAAGTGATTAATAAAGTAAAACCGACGACGTGTTGAATGCGATGAAAAAAAAAAAAACGAAACGGAAGATGCGTTGAAATAAATTTTTATATGGCGATCGTTAACGCCGCCCCGGGTCCAATATTAAATGGACAGCGGCTAAGGAGTAAAAATTAAAGACAAACATAAATATCAGGGAAAAGTTTGATTCTAACCCGCGTCCCCCGCGCCTCGCCGTCACGCGCGGTGATTGGATTGTAATACGATATTTTTCGATCAACCGTAGGCGTTCCATTGTACGTCTCCTCAACACATGTACTACATGACGACTATTTTATGAATGAAACAACTGAAATTTACATTTGAAGAAAAACATTTATTTTTTATTTTTAAGAATACGATAAAAATGTTTTAAGGATGTATTTAATATAATAAGTCAAACAGAAAGCAATAGAATAAAACTAGTCCCCTCAGGCCATATCGATATTGCGATTATAACGCGATCACACAAAAGCAAATTAGTAAGGTTGTCTAAATGATCTTGGGACACAACTCATAAGTCATAGAGTTACGCGACCTCTGGGATTTATTCCGCCGACACTATAATTTGAGTCAGCCCATTAGTTTTCAGTGGAAACTCACAGGTATATATGCATTGTTAACTTATTATAACAAACAGAAAATAGGAAAAAATATTCAATCTTATTATGTATCAAACATGAATGTGCACGTCTTCCATTTTATATGGTTATGTTGTAAATCTAATATAATTACGTATATTAAAGCAGAGGTGTCGGGGCGAAGGCTGCACCAAACTGGATTGGAAGTGGAAAGGAATAAATTAAAAGTTAAGTTATGAGCGGGCCGATCTAACAACATGAATGAAACCCGCCCCGCGCCCGCAACCCCTCGGCCCGCGCACCCAGCACAGGACCCGGCGGCCGCGTGTGGCCTTAACCATCGTCGATTCAGGGACGGACTTGGGATTAACAAAACTAATTTCAAAACCCTTAGCATAGTTGAAGATTGTAGAAATTACACTAACACATATAAACTTCATGGAAAACAGTTCAGATACAGTTACGCTTTGCAGTTTTGACCAAGTACACTTTCAAATTCCTATATTCAAATGTAGGATATGACAAGTATTTTTAATTTAATCCTATATTTTTATATTTTAAGTAGTAAGGCCAGCAATACAATTGACTCATGATATTAACACTCAGTAATCTTAATTCCATTAATAAATTATAGAATTTTGAGGCAATGCTTTGAAAATAAAATACATTTCCAAAAATGTCAAAATTAAATTTCGGTAGCAATTTCAACGTTAACACGCTGTATATTTTTTGAATACGTCCCTGGTATGAGGTGAGATGACACGTTATCGGCGTCGGTAATCTGAACCCAAAATATTACGATTAAAAACTTGGTCCAAAACTTACATCCCGAATATAGTAACTCTGGGCACCATTAAAGGGAAAAGTGGTCGTTTATAACTCCGACTCTAAATACTTTATTTGTTTATTCATAATAAAACGTTGTCAATTAAGCCAACTCAGGAATAATGTTTTGGGTTTTATTTTATACCTGTTATAATGTCTATAAATATTTTTGGGTATCGTGCACCGATGTTCTTTTGAACCCTTTCTCTAAAATAGTATGGATAATTTATAGATTTATAACCTAAATTAATAACTTAATTTTGACAAATGCCAAATGATCTCATCAGTAATTTTGCTTTGTTTTTATGAATACCGAAAGTAAATTCAATTTTAGAAATCATTAATCTATTAATGGTATCATCTAGCTTCATTAAAACCAATAATGATATAAATTAGAATTACATTTATATCTTTTGTATTTTGATTGATTATACGTGATTATACGTCATTTAATTTAGGTTAATAAATTAAATTTTTATTTATTGTTTCAAATATCCTTTAATACTTGAGACAGAGACAGGAGGTACATACACATGTATGCGCCCGTAATCATAAAGGTACATAAGAGTTATTTTGACTTAAGAATTACATTAAAGCTGTCTTTGCCGAATTATGTGAAATGAAAACTACGTTTTTGACCATTTTATCCTTGATATCATAGAACCGCGGTAGTTATGTCTACGCATTCATAAAGCTAATAAGTTACCAAGTTAACATATCTAGGTCGAGAGCAATCTTATGCTTTGTATTCAATTTTATTTATCAATGAAATATGACTGTCGCTAAGTCATATATTGAATACGAGTCTCGCAGCAACGCAACCATTAAAGTCTATAAAGCGTGCGATAAATAGAAGTGACCTTTTCCTTTTTAATTACATCGCATTGCTAAGATACGCGAATATTTATTGCACTTATGGGCGCGTCGTGTTGCAATATAAAACAGCAGTCGTTATGTGTCTCAGTTTAATTGAGATCTTATATTAATTAGAGTGTAGATGTGAGAGGCGGGATGCGGCCACCTCACGCAGCCGCGGCACGCAACGCGCCTCGCCTACGTGTATATTGACTCCTGTATGAGGTGCTCATTTATAACCATAAAAAGACTAATAATAGCTATATATAGTTAACCCTTAATTCATTTTAATGCCGTCGGGGAAGAGATAAACAAATTTGCTTACGCAAGTTTGATTCTATGTCGCGGGTAACACAAGTTCATATTGCGCTGCATGTGGTGAGAATTCTTCAGATCATCAATGTTTTACCGCTAGTAGTAAGATTAAAACAAAACGAACTTAATTTCTAGATTTACAAAAATGTGCTTAGTGACTGTTAGCAACCGGTCCGGTTGGTGTGGTTGATGCTTGCCTGTCGCGCCGCAGGTCGTGTGTTCGATTCCCACTCAGGACAAACATTTGTGTGCATGAACATTTCTGTTTGTCTTGTGTCTGAATATAAAGACCACCGGATGAAGGACAGCGTCGTTTTCTTAGTACGGTGGAACATACTGCGATCGCCAACCCGCCTGCTAAGCGTGGCGATTATGGCACATTTCCCCCAATGATGCGATCAATGGGGGAGGCCCATGCCCAGCAGTAGACGATAATAAGGCTAAGATGGATGGGGACAGAAGGACTGCTAGGTGAAAATACTGAGGTAATTAAAGATGCGACATTACGACAGTAATACTACGATTACATTTTATTTCTTTCACTCAAAAGTATTTAAGCAACAGAAATAAGCTTTTATGCAAAATTAATTTATCGACACGAGCAGAAAATATTTAAATAATTTTAACCTTTTCAGAATAATTTGTCTATAAAACGTATCTCCAATATTTTGGAAGATCACCGCAGCATCGTACTAAAAGTACACGTTATCAAAACAAGATTAAATTATCTAAATTGGTGAGAAACATACAAATCGGTCGCCATTTGCAAACAAATTGCCATTCACTGGTTCATTTACTTTTAAACACAAATGCTGTTAGAACGATACTTGTAGTAAATAACTTATTATGCGATATGTATTGAGTTCTAAGTTTTCATTTCGTTGTAACGTGTTCGAGTGACGACAACCAATGATACTTTTTTTTTATTTTTCGTAACATTTTATGCGTAGAAATTTGCTTGATAAAAATGCTTTATGTTAAATGTTGGTAATTATTTTTCATTACCAACATACAAAATGCACATGTATGTGTATCTGCGTATGCGATTTTAGATGAAGTAAAAAAATATAAAAATGGACGGACTGGTTATATATTTTTATAGCGCGGTTGCTTAGACTCTTGTCTTTCGAACTGCAGGTTATGGGTTCCCACTCTGGATAAACATTTGTGTGCATGAACATGTCTGTTTTTTTGTTTGTGTTTAAAGACCACCGGAGGACGGGTAGCAGCGTCCTTTTCTTAGTACGGTGGAACATACTGCGATCGCCGCCAAGCGTGGCGATTATGGCACCCCCCCCCCCATATGCTATACAAACGCGTTGAATGTTTTAGGCAAATGTCCAATCGCAGATTCATTATAACGTCAGCCAGGGGGTTGTGGGAGGGTGCACTCGTCGGCGTGCTTGGGCGTGTTCGCGTGCCCGATGACGTGATACCGCGCGCCGTCACGCGTGCCTGCAGCGGTGTTATAACAAGTTGTAAGGCGCCAAACTAACAAGCCGACAGAATATCTCACGACATTAGTGATCGAAACATGCAACAATTTTATTGCGCTCACCTACTTACCTGTTTACCGATTGAAATTCGCCAGCGCTGTCAACTCATCTTTCTTGTGCAAGCTTTGTGTTTGCGAAGTCGATCAAGTAATCTCGAAAATGCTTGATAGCATACCTAGGGGTAATGCGAGTTATCCAGGTTTTGAATTTTAGTTGGCTCAAAAAAATTACAATTACTTTTTCCGGTCTAATAAACTTTTCGGTTGCACTTGTCTTCCGTATACCTCGTATATATGTATAGTTTGTAACATAGAAACATACTGTCAGTTATATCGTTTAAAAGAAAATTTAAGTTTTCCTCGTACGTTGTTTTCTATTACGTATGCATGATGATGCGTGAGTTTCGGTAGTTGCGTCTATTGGTGTGTAGTGTGACGCAATGAACCAGTCTGCACCAAATTGGCAGTCGTTTCATTCTTCCCCGTGAGTAACAAAACCTATGACTCACTAACACATTACATATCGATAAATTTTATTTATTATAATAAAATAATCAAATAACCGAACTCAATTCAAAAACTTAGGAATTTCATCTTTACAATATGATACATTTAAACGACTTAAATCGGTAACAAGAAAAAAAGTATTTGTACCTATGTCTTATATTAATTAATGTATTTGTAAATTTGCCGTAAAGGCAAACGTGAGTAGAGTTTTGGTAGACGTCCCAGGCAAATTAACATACATTATAAGTACCTACCCCTAACAAATTAGCATGAAAGTAGAAGCGTGAGACGTAGGTATACCAGGACGGAGCTAAATGGAAATCTATTATGTGTGTCCACCCGTCTGGATGAGGAGATAAATATTTTATATTAATAAATTTTTAGACTACATTATAAAATATAAGATACACTCAAGGTCATACATTATATAAAAAAACTAAAGCTCATTTTTTAATAAGATAGAAAATTTTGACCAACCGATACTATAGCTAGAAAGACAAACTGAGTATCTAATGATAATGTTACTACGGAGATAAGAAGGAAAGGAAACATAATAATCTATCAGAAACATTTAAAACATCGCTGCGTTCTTCGTATAAACGTATTCAAAACAGTATTCTAAGAATTATCTGTTCCAAGCGTGATAGTATACAAGAAGGCAGCAATAAATTGTTTATATCATTGTTCACTACACGCAACGACTCGCGTTAAAGTTAAACAGTAGTAAAATTAACTCCTAGATAAGCAATAAGGCTATAACAACGTTTGATACACATTGAACACGGGCGCGATTAATTAAATAGCAGCATAAAAACTTAATACACGAGTGTCTTGGATACCTTCGACAAAAACTTCAATTACATTGTCTACGGCACACAAAGAAAGTTGACAAAGAACGCGGACGCTTTGTAGAGAACATTAAGTCTTAATACTTGATTGTTGTTTCCGTTCCATTCAAAATGCACTCCAAAAACAATATACCCACTCGCTCTATATCACAATAATAATCCTTTTAAATAGAAAATAGAAAGCTATTAGTGTGCAATAGAAATCTTCTATCAGCAGATGTCATCGTAGCACACTTTATTAAATAAAGTGTCGTTAGTTATTTTCTTATAGCTATGTACCTAATAGAGAAGAAGAAGGTAAGGTGGCATGGACTTATAAACCAGGTAAGTATTTATTACTTATGCGTTCGATAGTCAGAAAAGTATCTTCCCACTTTTCGCATCCAGAAGGATAAGTAGAAAGTTATCCCAGCTCTTATTGTTGTCTAATACCTCGCGTAAGGACTTTACATTCTATGGGATGTTTCAGGTCTGAACAACACAATATATAAATGTACCTAAACTATAAAACTTGTGTACATGAGAAAAGTTATTGCAAAGGAACGATAAAAAAACCACATAAAGGTACAAAGTGATAAAAGATTTCCGACAGGTAACATCGCGGCCCGTTGTCAAACCACTTGTGACATAAAAAATCTTGTACATAAAAATTAAAGGTCGTATTATTCTTTATAACTCATTTCACGGAGCAAATCTCGAAGGAGAATGACAAACAAAAAGCATAATAACGTCCCTTAAAATAATATTACGTGTCACGAAACCAAAGCTTTATGAAACCCGATATTTTTGTCATATCTGTTTTTATTGCGTCTCAATAGAGAATTACGGCCTCCTCCTTACTGTAGAGAAAAGCCATTCAATATGACGTCGCGACGGATGTGGAGAGGGTGTACTCGAAAGTTTGCGACCTGGCCGGCATATAGCGAAGTCTAGCATGTTTACACTATACTCATCAACCATTGTGTAAAAAATGCTGTGTTAATTTATTCTGATTATATTTCAATGAATATAATTAACTCATCAAAACGACGTAGAAAGACGTAGACGTAGATAAAATAAAACTCACCTGAATCTCTTTTTCACCACAGAACTTTTTAGATATAATATATATTACACGTATTGAGGGTTTTATAACGTATAATTTTAGCAATTTTATATTCCGGCTAATAAGCCCAGATCATAATCTCAGGTGTAATTATTGTAAGGCATCATCATATGATGTGTTACAATAATTAATACTACCTATAAGATCGTCTAAATAATTTTACACCAAGAAACGCAAAACATGTGGCATGTTCCCGAAACTCAACTTATTTTTAGAATAATTTTATTTTATCCCAAGAAGGTATTAATTTAATAGATATTTTTGACTCCCGATTAATTTTTAAAATTGCAGCGGTCTAACGGTTCCTTGTGGTAACCTTTTTTAGAAAAACTTTAGACCGCTTAGATTTAATACTTTAAAATCGATATCGTATACATCAGTTCCATTATTTTATGCAATTTATGATCAATTTTTGATCATTAAAATTAAACTCTTTTAATTTAATATTAAGTAAAAAAAGTGATTTACTATTAAGTAATTAGTTAATAATAAGTAACTAATATTCGCTTCCATTCTAGTTGGCATAATATAATTGTAGCACGTTTCCGTTCATATCGGATTCCTAAGTACACAAACTTACTTGCTTTAACTTGGTTTACAGCGATAGGTTTGCCATGTTCGGAATGTAGTAAGGCTATAGTGAAATAATGATAGTCATTGCGACTTTTCGTTAAATATACGCTATTTAACGAAAAGTCGCAATGACTATAGTCAACGAATAGATATCCATCACATAACAAAAATAATGACGTCGTTTCACCAGTTAAATAACATCGCGCAAGCCTTAAATTCTACAGTTATACAAAATAAAATATTTTTATAAATACAAAGCGCTGTCGGCCTGCGACATCCAAGAAGGATATTAATCTAATAGACTCATACAAAATCACTTAGCGTAAAGATTTTAAATTTTGCACAAATCTAGTCGTATTTAAAGTATTGTGTTACTTGATGTATTAAATAGCCGGTTGACAATGTCGTGCGGATATTAACCCACAAAAAATGTCCTCGAATGTCCCGAGGATTTTCCGCTTCACGCCGAGCTGCGCTCGCAGGCGCAGACTCGCCAGTTGACAAAATATTGCATTGTTCCTATTATCTACACACTATTTATTTAAAATGTTATTTAAATGGATGATTTTAAGCCCATGCCCTTAATATAGGCCATTGTCCCCCTTTTAATGTAGTTATGTTCGGAACGACAATTTTTAGAATTCAATCATTTCAACGACATAAAAGACACACACGAATAAAGCTCTGGAGGCACAAAAAAAATTAGTACCGCCATTTTGGAAGTAGACGATAGCGTTCAACCAATTTATTACCTTTATTACTTTGTTCACTTTGTTATGGTCATCAAGCTATCGCCGACCATAAATTTGAATCCTCTCCGTGACGGTCAATAAAGGTAATGAAGGCGATCATCGGCGACCAAAACCAATAAAATAATAGAAATAAATTTGATATGAGCGACATATGGCGGCTTTGATGCGAAGCGAACCCTGTTATTGCTGTCAAACATGCGACAAATAGCTCAGACTCAGAAATCCATTTCATTTTATCCAACCGTTGATTACACAGCATTGGTCCGCCGGCCGACATCGACAATGGAGTACATCTAACAGACATATTTACACCCCTTTCTGTTTTTGAATCAACGTGATGACCAAAAAGTAAATTCTCGCTTATTATTATTCCATTACCCGTCACCCCATTTAAAAAAAATATGTCAACCGATGATGACTGGGGCAGAGTGGGAATAATCTGCAGCCCCGAAATCCGGGGAGGTCGCGACCCCGGAATATTCAATGTGTTTATATAAAATAATTTTCATGTCCGACAACTCGCGACACAATGCCGTATATTTTTTGCTCTGTCGATAAA
This sequence comes from Papilio alexanor hazarajatica, assembly GCA_018246295.1. Taxonomy (NCBI): domain Eukaryota; kingdom Metazoa; phylum Arthropoda; class Insecta; order Lepidoptera; family Papilionidae; genus Papilio; species Papilio alexanor. The sequence continues at coordinate 2,018 of DWLR01002830.1, read as the reverse complement.
TTGGCGGGATTATCATTTAATGGAGGGCTCATGTTCGTCGGGCTTGTCCCGATTTTCTACGACTGACATGATTTTATTAAACGCCGTATCGATGCGCCGATATGCTTCCATTCATTTTTATACAAAGAGATAACCGCCGAAAAAAGTTACATTTTTAAACTACTTTTAAATACACAACTTTTAAAAGAAATATTAACTTTAATTAAAACTAACTATATCTTAATCTTAAAAGACGATTACGATACCTTACTCAGGTGATAATATTAATTCAAGATAAATCGATTATTCCTTTTCCTTGCAAATCATCTGAACATGGCTCTCATTAAAAGAGCTAAAAAATTGTCCATAATTTTAATTGAACTGTTCTAATTATTACTCGAGATGTATTAGATACCTAAAACAAATAATATTCTCCTTAAGAGTACAATGTAAAAGAAATGTGAAGGTTTTAATGTCCTTTAGGTATGGGGGTGTCATATATTACCATTATATATTAAAATATAAAAGTTATGTGTATGATTATTGATATGATATATATATGTTTAAATTTCATATCCTTTTTTCTATATTACGTAGATAGGAATCATATTAAGACAAATGATTCCTTGTCCGTTTTGTTATTTTATGACGCAGTTTTAGATTAAACACAACGAACAAAAGACAAGCTATTGAATTATTAAAAATTTAGCATTTATTTTTAACATAAATTGTTTGGTAAGCATGGTAAAAAAATAAATAGATTTACACAAATTTCATATAAAAAAAAAACATACAAAACAGTACTTATTACTGGGTAAAGCCAATCGTTAACACATTTGTGGCAAAAAAAAGACTAATCTCTTTTTATATGAACACAAAAAATCTCCACAAATCCCATATTAACGGAAACATTTTTTGCCGCAGCGGTATGAAAATTGAGTTTATTTGACAGTTTATACGCGGATAACATCGGAACTGAGAGATGTTATCGTGGCGTCTCCCCGTTTGTTTACACTAAATATTTTGCAGCACAATGAAATTACATGACATCTGTAGTACAAATAACGGCAATATCTTTATTCATAGCGCGGCGAGCAAACACGGCCCCCTCGCACGCATTGTCAATGTCCCGACGTCTGCTCGCTGTCTCCGGCTAAATGTCCCCAGCTATTCTTACTATCTAAACTCAATAATAATCATCTAAATACACATTTAAATAATTGCTGCTGAAATTATTCAAGCTATTTGTCGTATTATCTCTATAATCTTAAAATTATCAACTTATCTAAGTAAGATATAAAATACACAAATAACAAATCAAAATATAGAACCTACATATAATTTATAGATTATTAATATGATACTTCGGATAATGAGACGAGAAATCCCATGGATTTAGCTATGTAAATCCTTATTCATCTCATGCATGACTTACATGCTGGTTTGCTTTATATGCTACGAAATTTAAAAATAAATGTTTTTTTTTATATTCGTCCGCGATAGTTAAGTTTTATCCAACAACTCAAGCATTTTTCAAGAATTCTTTACACAACAAATAGTAACAAATAGTGTCCTAGCTAAACCAAAGAACGATTTACAATATATAAGAGTAATATTAAATTCCTCCCCCATATCGATATCAATAGTTCTGCGGGAACCCCATCCGCCCTCGGCGGTGTCAGATGTCCTCCACTCGAACGTTTTATTTTGTTTCAATGTTTTTATATCTACTAAAATGTGTGTTGGTCTTGCGCAAATAAAAAAAAATAATTTAATTAATTAAGCGCGGAAGATACAAACGAGGAATCAACCACATTGAGGAATTGACTACAAAAAAGTTAGCAACCTTAACCTTGGGGTTATTGTAAAATATTGAATTTTTTGTACGAATTAATGAAATATGCCTCCAATAATCTTGAACCCTTAGTTTTGTTCCAAAATAAGAGTTCAAAGTAGCATCACAACACCTTCTGGTGCAACCTTCAATTTCTCATTGATAGTACAGTAATCTGTTCTATTATACGCTTTGTATATGATAT
>DWLR01002829.1:0-14621 GCA_018246295.1 Papilio alexanor hazarajatica | reverse complement strand
TCATGGATGAGGATCATCTGAAAACCGAACTCACTGACTTCTTCAATCAAAAACCGAAAGACTTCTACAGGGAAGGTCTGAAATTATGTCTTTACCAACGCGTTGGCGATAGGAGATAGAAAACGGTGGTGCTTACATTATTGAGAAATAATTGTATTTAGTAAAAAATAAAATAATCTTGTACTATGAGATGGCGGGTTTATTAGTTGCCAACCTGATAAGTTATGGTTTAATTTGTAATATCGAAGTATAGGTGAACTTATAATAAATGTTTATATTGATGACTAAATTGACTTGAATACATAAAACAAAGCAAATAATTTACCAGTATGTATACTTTATGTATTTTTACGTAATTAAAAAAACATATATCACTGTATTTTTAACATTATAGTTTAAGAAAGTAAGGATTTAACCCAAACTCAAAATTCGAGCAGAACAAATTAAGAACGGTAAAATTTAAAAGGCATGTAAACCACAGGCGCCAACATATATCCCTGAGGCACACCTGTAAAAGCAAGCCAGGCCAGCGGTGCCGAGTGATAAAACGTTTCAGATTTATTCAGTACACGCGGCCATTTGTAACTCGGCCGTTGTTAAATGGGCCAACGTTTTAAAGGCTATAAAATCTGGTCAGAGTCGTAATGTACGTGCGGTCGAAGGCTTCGTTGAAGTCTGTCTCGGGAGAACTGAATTTAGGTTAATGTACGACGCCTTAGTTTAATAAGATTTACCTTTTCGGAAAAATATATTCTATACGTAGAATACGTACGATTATAGTTTTATAATATTATTATATCATACTGATAATAACGTACAAAAATTCACTTTATATACTTTTGTCTTTGAGGTTATACAATTCATTGCCTTGACACTTTTTAGAACCATTGCAACTATCTTTGACTACATATATCAAAAGTCGAGCAAGAAGACATAATTGTCTTCAACACAAAGTCTACACTACGCTATAAGACAACCATTAGGATATCATGGAAAATTTACATATTAAAATAATACTTTGGATTTTTATCTTATTTCATCATTTTCTTTGTTCACCTTCTTGAATCCACAAAGGATTAGACCATTGTCTAAGATCCATGTCGTCACAGACGGATATTTCATACGACTCCTACTATTTATTACTATCTCGCAAGATTCTCGAATTTATTGTCGAGTTGGAGTCCCGTACCACTAAGAAATACGTGAGCTAATACAAAAAAAAAAACTGGAACATTTCTTACTTACCACTTGGACAGCAGGCCGGTGGTGTGCGAGTAGGGGCCGCCGTACGGAGAATACTGCGAGTAGGGCGCCGCGTACGCGTATTCGCTCGCTAGTGTTGTCGTGCCTGAAATTAAGAGCAAAATTTTATTGTAAAGTACGTAATTAAGTAAAGAACTTCATGGAGACTGAGGGCATCTATACTAATATTATAAAGAGGAAATGTTTGAATGTTTTTATGCAATAAATTCAAAAACTACTAAACCGATTTTAAATATACTTTCAACAAAAGAAAACGCTTGTATGCGAATAATTTAAGTTACACATTTTTGATTTTATTTTTCTGTCAACTCGAGCGTGCCGGGGCGTGTTGTTAGTTAAGAAGTAAAGTCGTCGCGCCTGAAAACGTTAAACTGTAAAACTACTTAATTGATTTTTATACGGTTTAAAAACAATAGACTTGTTCATTAAAAGTAATGGTGCGGCAATCCAACAGAAAAAAATATACATACATTATATTTAATATTTGCATACATGCTTTTCTTGAGTACAACAAACCATATAATTAAAAGTGAAAAATCATTACAAAATTACGAACAATAAAATTATATTTTATCAAAACAAATACCAAAGAGACCTTCAATGAAAAATCGACACGCCTCTGAACTCTGAGGTGCTATTTAAAATTCACACAGGACACGCCCCTTGCCCGCTACATAGCCGTAACCACTCTCAGCCACCCCGTGGATGACACTTTAATATTTATAACCGAAATAAGCCTCCAAACCCGTTTGAAGACGCCTCGCCGTGAGCATAATGCTACGGTTCGTTACTCGTCTTAGACAAAGCCCGTATGGCTACCCCTCCTCCACCCGACCTCATACCCTTCTCCCCCTTCCTCCCCTCTTCCCTAAAATTATTTGCATAGCCCCGAATGAGCTATTAAGGATGTCTGACTCCCCCATCTCCACCGCGTAAGCAGATTGCGGTAGATTAAAGACCGAAAGCGTGAAGCTGTTTGGTTGTCGAGAGGACGCGGGGAGCGGAGAGAGTGGAAATAAAAATGCGTTGGATTTATCGACACTCATCTGGCATAAATTTCATGAAGTGGATGTTTTTGCCCGAATGATACAAGGGTAATGTTTTCCGCGGGTATGTAAGTAGGTAGATATGTATGTGGGTATGATTGTACATATATCCGTTCCGTTGTACTCGTACCTTAATAAATCCAAAACGACTAGATGGATTTTGAGTTTGTCAGTCGGGGTTATTGTTTTTTTTTTAATTACGTTCTAGTTAATTCATGAGCACCTAAATGTGCAACCTTAATGATGGTCGAAAGATTTATACATATAAACTAATTAAGGAAAGAAAAATTACAAATCCTGTCTTCTTTACTACTTTATCAGTTGCAATTTTAACTAACTTCAAAAATAAAAAAAGGGAATCAATTTGCTTATATATTTTATGTTTGTTGTCTAAGAACTTCTACATTTCTGAAACGATTTTAAAAACGTTGTTTTCGTTTTTGTTGAAAAAGGGACATTCGCAAATGGGTCGCGCTTAATATTGAATGTCGTTAAAAACATTGGATTCAGAAGATATACCGTATCAAGTAGGTAGATTTAAGACCAAGTTGGGCTTAGTGACACATAAGTTCTTGTTAAAAAAAACTTGAAAGATTATATAATATGATGATATTATACTAAGGCATATCTATGTACTCAAACCATCCTCATGAATTATTTCATTATTCATAAAAAAAACCTTGATAAATATAATAATGATAAAGTTTATCAGATACAACAGCGTTTGTCGTATCAGTGAAAATATTTTCTCGCCAATCTTGTCTTACTCTAAACATAACCTAGCGTATAATAACGTCTGTCTTGCTATTGTAGCATTTGTCGTTAAGGAATAAAGGCGATATTGCTTTAGCAAGCTAGTTTTTTTAACATTTCCGTTAAAAGGCATCGGAAGAAAATTGGATTTTGGTTAGAGTGGCTTCGGATAGTGCTCAAGTTGCGGTCGAGTTTTCCTCGAGTTCTCCTCTTCTCAAAGTTTGAAGTGATTTTGTATAAATTACGGAAATCTTTTAATTTTTCACAGAATTGCCCGAATCGCCAAAGCTTCGAGAAATAAGAAAAGGTTCGGGTAAAATAATTCATAGAAAATTTTCAAAAGCACGCTACGGAACGGACAGATTTTTTGTGTAATTCTCTGAGCCACACAATCACTTCATTCAGTCGGACATTATTTATACTTTTGATTATCTGACAGTGTTATGTTAGAAGCGCTAATAGCCTAATGGTTAACGGTGAAGACTACCGGTTGTGAGGTCGTGGGTTCGAATCCAATATTCGAATATTGTCTTGAACTATGTCCTAGCAAAAGCTTATAATCTGAAAATAAAATAGCTACAAGAATTAGTAAATTATGTATTTTCAATAATACACTTATATACTCGAAGTGTTACCAACTTTAAGTTGCAAATCTCTATCTATCTGCAATAATTTTGTTCTTGATCTTAGAGACACTGATCATAGCATTCTGTTGTTTATGCCCGACTGACAGGAGACTTATGTTCTTAGCGGGTGTGTGTGTGTATGTATGTTCGTTCCGTTATGAATTCCGGGAGCCTGCTAATGCTCACCTTCAAAATTGATCAATTTTGAAGAGTGAGGTGTCTTTCGATTTGTATTCATCGCCGGAGTGTATGTTTGTAAAGCGAATATATGGGGATGTATGGATGTAGAAGAAACGAGGGAGGTAAGACGGGATCGCGGCAAATGGATATCCGTAATCTCTTTCTACCCTTTTGGTTTACACATAAGTGCGTGGCGTGACTGTATATAAGTTTGTATACATGTATAATTTTTTTATGTATCATAAGTTATGTCTATAAAAAGTTTTCATTAAAAGAAATTGTTATCAATTAAACTATACTATTTTCATGTCTATCTGTCATACAACAATGTTTGCTAAAATGCAAACTATTCGAGAAGACCTCTTATTTGTTGTCTGTTTCTTATTAATTATTTGTACTTATAATGTATAATTTTGCTGTTGCTGTTCGTTACAATAAATAAATATAGTTACCGTCGTAATGTGCGTAAGGCGGGTACGGCGGAGCGGGGGGCTGCAACACCACCAGCGCTGCCGCGTCTGGGCTGGCCGCCGCCGACGGGGGCTCGCCCGCGTTGCCGTTAGACCCCGTTGAATCGTTGGTAGCTGGTTGGTAGAAATTATATAAGAACTTGATTTTATTCAACACTCGAAACTAATTAGTTGTTACATTTTTATTTCGTTACTGCTGGAAAAAGAACAGCTTCTTTAAATAATACTGGAGTGAATTCGAGATGTTTTATCCTTCTGTTCTTTGCATGACGAGTCAAGTGCTGGATTCAATTAACTTTAATAAACCATTCCACTTCGCTTCCTGTATATTTAACCATTCCACCACTTGCTCGTTTACGATCCCCACCAAGTACTATCCGCCTGATGATAAAAAGTATCTGTTGTTGATAAGTGCTTTAGAAATCTATATTATATCTATATTCACATTGCAAAAGCAATAGGAAATGTGCTTTTAAAAAAACCTAGATACAAGCTTCATTTTTAGATCTAACATTTATAAATCTTTTTGATGATCGTTGTTTTTTATTCGCAGCCCGGTGATCGATGGCGTCCATTGCGCGGCGGCCGAGGCGTGTCGCTGCGCGCGTTAGATTTATGCCGGGGTTGAGAGGGATGTGACTGCACTTTGTCGCAAACATTTAATTGTTGCACTTTAGGTTTACGAAGGTTTTGAAAAAATGGGCGATATTTTGTGTTCGTTTCTATTTGGAAAATCTTGAAAGCTTGAACGCTTCACGAAATGAGTGTATTTGGAATCCTTCACTACATTTTACTTTCATCTTAAATCCACCAATATATCAATTTTCGATATATCTTTGGAATCCAAGGTTCAATCCCATTTAAAAGAAACCTTTCCAACATTTTTTTTAAATCGGTTCGTAAATTTCGAAGGTCAGAGGTAACAAACATAAAAAAAAATTACATACAGAGAAGACAAGCGAATTAAGAACCTCCTCCTTTTTTGAATTCGGTTAAATGCCGTAGCGAGTACATTATAATTATTCAGAAAAGAAAAATAAAACAAAAATACTTTTAATTGACTTTTAAGTGGGTATTCTGGTTTCCATTGAAGGCTCGTTAACAATAGGAAAATGTTTTTCAACTTCTGTTGTGACACCATAACCAACTTTGGTTAAGTTTAAAATAAGCTTTTAAATTTAATTACATAGAGATCATTTCTCCTATAGATATCTGTATCGGAACTCTTCCACGTGACTGTACAAGACGTAGGTACAGTCGTAACGGATATCGCCTGAGATCAACCGCAGGCTGCGGTCGCTCCCCGCCATGGGAAGCGGTCAGAGGAGTATTGAAATACTTTCATTGATAAAATACAAGCACCTGCTCGTATCAAATACAATTATAGAAAGAAAAGAAGATAAAAAGATTATTAATGCATGTAAATAAATAAAAAAATATACTAATCAAAGTCTAATTAGATAAACCTTGATTTAAATAAAATCTATTTCATAGAAGCTCTGGTAGAAGAATATAATTTTTGTTTTCTTGTGCCAAAGGCATATTTCTCTCAAGTCTTTGTCAAATTTTAAAGAGGAAAGAAATCATCTTAGGCGAATTTGCCATGGAACTAAATTAAATAGAAATGAGTATGTTTGCTTCCGTTGAAAAACAATAATATAACGTTTCGTGTTCGTCTCGTCGGCGTCATCGTTTCGTTTGGCGAATCCAAATATCTTTCGAATTCTTCCGTGACAAATGTTTAAATGAACTTAATTATTACCTTATGTTTTTAGCGAGCATTACATTTCTTGTTTTGATTGAAATAACGTAAAATGGTTTGTTAGTTAAAGTTTTTAGTTTTTACCTTGCTAAAATCTACCCTTTGAAGCGTCGAGTCCCCCCCCCCCCCAAATAAAAATTATAGATCCGTTACGGGTTATATGCGTATTTAAAATAAATAACAACATATATAAGACAAAGGTACAATGCAGGAAAGGCTGGAGATTGATCCGCCGGCAAGAGTAAAAAATGTTCATGAATTAGTGATGATTATGACGATGATGATGATTCAAAAACATTATAGCGACTGCAGTACATACCAAACCCAACAACAACAAAACATGTTTCGCAATCAGATATTTAACAAATCATAGTCTATTCGTTAAACTTATCCCATAGAATTAAAAACAATAGTATTGTCTCTCGGAAGCGAACATAATCCGTGGTCAGAGCTGACCGCATCCTGATGGTAACACAAGACGCAAAGAAACGCGATTCCAGACCTGTGTACTAGCTGCTGCCTTTTGTGAGACAATAACTTCAACTACATAGTTACGAACTACATCTTTAAATTAAAAATATCGATGTGTATTTATGTTCCCTACGGACTTTAAAACAGTTCCACTGATTTTAATGACATTGTCAAGTAATCTTCAGATATCGGATCAACAGATTTTATTTTGTTTTTCCATCTACCAGAATTCGTCTATCTAAAGATGAAAGCAGGCAGTGACACTAAAGCAAATGTTGCTAGTTTTCGCTTGTTTTAGTAAAAATAATATAAAAATTAAAAGCGAATTTTAAGTTACATTTAAATCAGATTTAATATAATTTCGTAAATTGCAGTATTATTAGGGAGTTAAAACTATGAACGAATAAGGTGTTAAGCAAACTTATATTGTAACATTGAGTAGCAGTGTTGTAAAGAACCTTCTAGATCTAAACTTACTGACCAAGATTGATGGTGTACTATGTACTAATACTGATATTTTTGGTAACAATTTAGAATCATATAGAACGAAAATTCAAAATCAAATCAGCGACACTTCTTTATACCTAATCTTTTTATCCTATCAATTTCTGTTCTGTTGTTCAATCTGTTTGTATTTTCATTGTAGTAAATATAATAAATAGGACAAATTAATGGAACTCCAAGTCCAAGTTATTTAAAAAATGTTACATACATGTAATGTAACATTTTTTAAATAACTACATATGTATAATGACTGCTTGTTTCTTGAATAAATAAATAAAAAAAAGAACGCGATAGTGAAAACAGATGTTTATTTAAAACTTCTACCTTCCCAATCTGAGGCTATTAAACAATGATTTGTCACGGCCTGAAAACTGAACTCCTCGGCCCGCGACGCTATGCGGATTGGTTAACTGTTTCCACCAGATGCCCCGGAGACTTGCGGTCGTTTTGTTGACATTTTAAAATTTATCTACAGCTGTATTTAGCGTAGTTTTCTAAATAAAATAGACCTAATAATTTGCAGAAAGCTACATGTAAGCAATTTATTAATCTTATATCTTATCTTACTTAATTTTTAAGGATTGTTATAATTGATGAACTTATTATAATGAATGAATGAATTTATAACAATTATGAATATGTTTTTTATTAATCGCGAATTTATCACGACCTCAAAAAATACCATTATGAATTCACCATCATCATAATCAACATACGGATGCGGCTTGCGCGGATGCAGCACCTCGTCATAGGTATCCCTCATGATTTACCATGATTTGTTCCTAACCATCATCTAACAGATTACTGTAACTTTGATTAGATCAGTCCACCTTGAAAGAGATTTCCATGCGTCACTTGGTGGCCAGAAAAATATTTCTTCTTCTTCTTCTCTTCTTCATCAGCTAAAGTAGCTTGTAATAGCAGTCCGCTTTAACTTGCTGCTCAGTCTCACATACCTGAGTGGGGCGTGTAGTGCGGGTGCGCGGCGTGCTCGTAGGGCGCGTCGAACAGCTCGCCGTAATAGCCGCCCGCCCCGCCCGCGCCGCCCAGCTCTGATAGCAGCTTGTACTCGTCTTTGAGGCTCCATTTCGATGACCAAAGCTATTAAAAATTCATATGTTTAAAGAACAATCTTTATAAATATGAGATAGAGATCTCCGTTGAACGAGCATCACGCAAAAACTACTTAACCAATTTGGAAGAATTTTTGTGCAAAGCTAAATTGACTTCGCAAGCAGATTCTTTACTTCGAATTTTCATGTCACGGTTCTTGAAAAATATATTTTTGAAAAGTGATTCCTAAAAACTACACAATCAATTTAAATTATTTTTTTTTTAATATTTATTATCTGTATTCTATACCAACAGGTTTTGATGTACATTTATAAAGCATAGATAGATGAAACTTCGAAAAAACTAAAAATTATATCGTAAAGTAATAACGCAAACCTGCCTTATATGCGAATCGCCTAGTTTACAACCTAAACAATACTCACTTTTCTTTTTTTTTAAGAACAAAATGAGTTTATTTTTGAGTATAAAACTGTATGATTCCGTATAATCCAGGCTTGCAAATGGTAGATTGTTCTCTTTTGTTTGCGTTATTTTTAGAGTTAAATTTTCTCCTTATAGTGTACATATCTAAGGTTTTCATTTTTATCGATAAAACCAGGTATACAAAAGGAAAGAGAAAAGCTGTTGTTTAATAAAGTTGTTTCTATAGGCATTGTATAAAATTTAAAATAGCAGCACCATTTACAATTTTAACGGTCGAGGGTTCGAATTTCATAATAATGTGTATCCAACTTACTCACAATGTTGCGTGTGTGTTCATTCTGACACAAAACCTAAAGTTTATTCACAAACAACACTGGCTATAGAAGTAATATTATAGACGGACATTACACTATTTCATATTTGCGGTAATTTTGTGGAATTCGCGTATCAAGTGAAATTGTAAGTTATGGATAGCTTAATGTTATCAGGTAATCTGAGAATAATGTGTTCCTGCAAAATATTTTGGAATTAACGTTCAACTTAAAAGATGATGTTTATTTATAAATTTATTAAAGTTTCCGTATTGGAGTAATGTGTACTTACGTTAGAGTATATTTGGTCGCCGTTGTAATGACTCCGCTGTCTCTTCACATCGTCTTCTGAATGGCTGTTGAAGTCTCGGTTCTCGTCTGTGGCAACAATGAAATAATTTTAAATTATTTTTAATTCTTGTTTTACAATAGATATAACCTGAAAGTAGCACTGAAAGTAGATAAATTAAGGAGTAAACTTTATGCAATTATATGCTGGTTATGTTCTGGTTTTAAGAAAGGAGTAATGGAAACATGTGCCTAACTCAAAGTGGGATCATGGCGGTTTAATGATGTTTGGCCTGGAGGATTATCAAAAATGCTTCAAGTCAATGTGCTTTGTGTTATTATTCTACAATGTTTGTTCATTTAATTTGAGAATCATCGACAGTCCATAATTACATAATTAATAACTTTTAAATGAAAACATCAAATTATGCTTTGACAATTGCTGAATCTCGTAGCACGAAAGTATTGAGTAGAAATTTGCTTTTAAATTTAATTTACCTTATTGATTTTAAATCGAATATAAGCAAGATTCTGAAGTAAAAGAGTGTAATTATTTTAGGATTTAAAAAATAATTAATAGCTATTATCATGACGTTCTTGTCTGAGATACGTGCCATACTTTGCCATAAAGTTTGGTGAGCTAGCGAGCAAAGGAATTTGGAGAGAAATTATAAGATAATATAATATGGGCAGAATTTGTGCTGGGGATTTAATAGCACAGTAAATCTTGCCGGTTCCACTGAGCGCACCGTGCTATGGCTAGAAGTTAGTGACGTGCAGTAGTGTAATAATTGTCGACATTATTATTAAGGATTATTTATCGATAGAATGATTTTTCATAATAATTTTTTTTTTCATGTTTTATGATGTTTTAACAGTTATTCCGCTTTGAGCTATAAATGATAACTAACCCAAATTGTTGTGAATATCCAAGTATAAGAAAAGACAGCAAAACTACGAGTATAAAAACAATGTGAAATATGAAGTTTTCTTCTAGAGAACATATAATTATGTCAAAAAACATAAGAAAAAATTTAGCAGTAAGAAAAAATCATTACTGCTAAAGATGAAAAGTTTTGTTTTATTGTAAGGTGTTCAATACAATCAGCGAGGAGCTTAATGTAAAATGATCACCAACGCCCATGAACATCCGCAACACTAAAGGAACTACAGATGCGCTGCCGACCTTTAAGGCCGGAAACTATGTATGCTCTCGTCTTGAAGAAGTCTTGTAACTAACTGTAATTATTAATTATTACTTAGATTTGTTCTTAAATTTTTTAAGTAGTTAATTACAATTTATCGATAACGGCACATCACTACAGCGCCGTGGTAGTAAGGCATGGGGCCCGAAGCACCCCGCGTGTTCTAATCCATGTACCTCGATAAAATTACTTGCAACTTTTACAGCGCATTTTCTGCTCAAAAGTTTCTAAGGTACGAGTTTAACCAAGCGTTTTAAACTGATCAAATTTATTTTTTAAAATCTTTTTAATTTTACTTCATTTAAAAAAATGTTACAACTACCACATGGATATTTATTACTGTCGAGAGTTATAGTTACCAGTATTTTTGCCAAGGGCAGTGGATAATTCTTTTGCACTTAACCCAACAGATGAGACGCAAAAATATAAATATCTCTTATTCACTTACTTCTGTGAGTTCGTGATACTTCTCGGCTCTAATCAGCAACAGCTACTTGCTCAATGGTAAAAACATTCGGTTTCGGAGTCATTCAAAGCCGAATTCCTCACCTTGGTCCTCGTGGCGTTTCCTCTTGAGTCCGGCGGCGCTGCCGTTGTGCAGGGCGTCCACCTGCTCGATGCCCAGGATGCCGTTGATGCTATAGCTGCCCGTATTTGGCACGTGCTCCGCCGCAGGCGACAGCACCGCCGTCGTGCCCGGGGCGTTACCCGCGTGCGTTATCACCTGTTGCGCAATAAGGATAGAGTAATAATTATAGGTTCAAATTCTCGCGAGAGATTAAACAAGCTATGGATTAGGTGTAAGATTTGAATGATTAAATAAAACTGTAATAAAAAATTGGCGTAAAAAGATACACCTATGTAATCGAAAATTTACTGCTTGTGTAGTTTGTGAAAATATAGAGAATCTAGCATCTTAATTGTTAATGTTTCAAGATAGTATGTAAGACCGACGACTAACGATTTGAAATTGAGGAATAGAGCGTTAAAAATTTTAATTAAATTTACCTAAATTTCATTAGCATTATCATTCTAGGAACTTCTGACAGATTTGTTAACTATTAGTAATTAGCTTATAAAAAGTGGGATATTTGTTACCATTTCTGTTTTCAGTTCGGAATAGTGACAATAGAGAGGCGGGTGTACTTACAACGGTCACGAGTATAATTTTTAGTTCAGATTTGTAAATCTATACTTACCGAGACGACGCTGCCCTGCGCCGAGCTGATCTCCTGCTCCTGTTGTTGCTGTTGTTGCTGCTGTTGGTTGTGCGCATGCTTCGCTTTCTCTGCAGCCTTGTTACGAACGATCCTAACAACAAAACATGTTTCATGAATTCTTATGGTTGATACGGAAATGAGCAGTCATCAACCAAAGATACGTGACCACAGCTAAACGCTGACATCCGCATATACATATGTATAACTCTACTTCACAACCATCTTGTGTAAGGTCACGGGATCAACAATAGCAGCTGTTGCAAACTAATGGTTGAAAATATAAAAGAAATAACTCAACAGTGGTAATCCACAGTTATAAATTTATTTCTAAATATTTCTTATGTAACGGAAGAGTGGACCTTTTATATATATTTTCCTCGGTGTTCGAACTTATGGATACAAATAACAAAATAAGCGCACTTTTCTAAGTACTTAAAGTCTAGTAATCAAATAAACATTTTTAAATTGCACTTCAGCCTGTGTAATAAACATTATCATAACAAATCCAGATATCATTGCGCAATAGAAATTGGAGCAGCGACAGGGATATTCCATTACCGTTTGAACCCTCAAAAAAGTTTCTACGGGGTCATCAATTAGAGCGCTGTGGTCGGTAAGTCCCCTGGAATGAATCAAGCGGCACGTGCGGTGACATCTATCGGCAATATACGCGCGTGCGCCGCGATTTGTAACGCTTCCTCCGTACTTTGTTGCTGCGGTTGGGTTAAAAAAAATGAAGCGTGCGATGGCGAAGGCAAATTTGTTTATGGGGGCTCAGAATATATGTGCCTAAAATTTTTACATTCCTTTTTATTTTAAGAATTATTGATGGGAAATATTATTCCCGTTTTCAATTACTTCACCTGCGTTCATAGGCAATACAAACTTAGCACATGGCAGTGTACTAATACAACGCTTTTTAATTAAAATTACTGTTTTATTTTCAGAAATGTGGCTACAACTGTACAACTATAAATAACAATCATCGATAGTGATTACTCTGCAGTAACGCAAAATAGAAAATGTCGACTGTATACTGTGTAACTATTTATTTGACTAACGACTCGTCGTATTACAAACAAATAGCTGTATGATTGCGTAATTTTCGACATAAGGTAAGCAAATTTGATACAGCGTCGCGTCGATGATGTCATTATTTTGTTTCGCGGCCATTTTGCAGACGTCGCTGGATGACAGTTCATTTCCCGCCATGATGGATAATGGCGCGCGCACGGTGAGTTATTGCCAGTATCTCCCGGGTCGACATATGCAAAAATTGTTTTACGAACTTATCAAAAAGGTCAGATTAGAGTTTGGGGATCGTAATAGAGTAATCAGTTTTTACCTCGGGAGGGATTTTGGTGATTGATGGTTTTATTTAAGTGAGGAATGCACATTATTTGTAAGCTTGTAATGGTATAATGATAGAGTCGGAATATTAATGTAAATAATAATAAAGTCATACATGTAATATATATATATATATGAATAGAGAAAGTAAAAAATCTAATGAAAATGTAACTAATAAATCATGAAAGTTTGTAATATTTATATTAACAAAATTTCATTCTATCCATTTTAATACAAAACATGTCTTTTGTAAGATGAAAATGTGTGTTTCATCACAAATGCAGTTTTACGGGCACAATTCTGCAAACATTAAAAGGCATCCGTTTCCGGGTGAAAGGGTAACTAACCCTTATTTGGGAACCCTTGTACATTAAGGGATGCTGCTATCCAAAATATTGTTATTTCTAACAAAGCTTAGATCATAGATTACAATGATATTTTTACATTTAACTCTTTGCAGTTGTTTATGGAAGTATCTTTCCAGCAATATACAATGCTTATGGTTTAAAAAAAAAAAACAGAAACTTTTTTTTCAAGCTAAAACTCTTCCCGGACGTAGGGAGAACAATTCACCAAGGTTTTACTATAGCCTATAGTAAATAGTAATATATACTATTGTACTGTACAGTCGAGTTCCTTCGCGGTACACCAATTACAGAAAAATGCATGCAAGCAAATTCCGCCGCCTTCTTACAAATAATCAATTAGGCCGCTGTCGATGTTTTGACAAAATAAAGTAAAATCTGTGATGTACCTGCACTGTGCCCTTGACTATTGCTATCACCGCTGTCTTTGTTTTCCGCGCGGGAAGTTTTACGATCTCTGCCATTCAGACGAAATCATTATTTGCGGATACTCTATTGTTACAACATTGACCAACCTTTTTTCGTCCTAAAACATTTAAAACTAACATCCTTTTGGTTATTGTTTCTCCGTCATCGTCTCAAGGCGTACGAAAGTTTTAAACAATTATCACTTTTAAAGAGGAGTACTGCCAAGGAAATTGACTGTACATTAACTGTAAAGTATGACTAGTTAAAATGCCAAAAACCGATATTTATCTCTAATAAAACTCTAAAATATAATCTAGATTTATGTAGATACTTGTTTCACAGAAAAGACAAAGAAATCTTAAGGAAAACAGGAAGAAAAGACAATATTACAGTTGACAGCTCTCAACCCCCACAAAATAGCCCAGTCTAAATTACCCTATCACGAATTACACAATTTTGCGCGGCGCAAAAAAATCAAATGTCAAAACGGGGCCGGCAGAATTATGGCTCCAATTACCAAACGACGGTGCCCTCGATTAAAAAAATGTCTTGGTGTTTTTTTGCGACTTGGCGATTTTTTATTCGTCCCGCTCTTTTTGTTGTATTGTTTCGAGGGCATTTTTATGGTTATGACTCTTGTGTTTCGGAGAGTTGATTTTTATAAGTAGAATTACATTTATAATTAAGGCCGACTGTTCGTTTGTGATATACAATTGAATAAGAATGAAGAAATACAGAGGTTTCTTTTAATTTTAATTTCTTTTTATAGAAGAAGGGGCAAACGAGCAACGCATCGTCCAAAAGAGTGATCACCGCCGTCCATGAACATCCGCAACACCAGAGGAACCGCAGACGCGTTGCCGGCCTTTTAGGAAGGAGTACGCTCTTTTCTTGAAGGACCC
>DWLR01002828.1:0-14622 GCA_018246295.1 Papilio alexanor hazarajatica | reverse complement strand
ATATATATATATATATATATCGTGGTGTATGCTATGAAAGATGAAATGAACCTCTAAGCAGCTAAACCTTACTATCTGACAGCCACCTCGCCTATCTTGAAAGATCAAAACATTTCGCTATCGGTTGTTAACTTTCAAATAATTCTTATATTCGACCGATAAAAATTCAATGTTTTTCAACGCAAATAATAAAAAAATATATTAGCATGTGAATATGGAATAACAGATGCATCTAATCTAAAATGAAGATAATTTTGTTGCAGAAACGAAAGCTTAATTGAAGATGTAGCTCGCAACGTAACTGTATTTCAACGATATAAATGGATACTTTTTTTATTAGATAAAGGAGCAAAGGGACAGAGGGACGTTGTTGTCTTGAAGAGTGCCAAGTCGTATCGATTTGGACGTATTCTTAGAATTAGATCATTCCGCAAGGTAGCAGCGCAAGGAAAGAAGCAAAGCGCCAATAGCCTAATGGTTAAGGGTACGGCCTACCGATCATGAGGTAGTGGGTTCGAATCCCGGTGCCGATTCGACTACTGTCGCTTCCAATTCCTATCACAAGCGTCTAAACGTTATTGGGCGACAGCAGTACAATTATTAAACTGCCACTTGCATTTCTTTTAAGTAGTTTGAGAAATAATCTCTGCCTAATCTACCTGCTTTGTCTTCCCTAACCTCCCTAACTGTTGTCTAACTTTAACGTTTTTTTATGTCTACATAGTAGTGTAAATGAAAATATCCGGGCGCTACAGAGCGAGCTAACCAGGCTAGTGGAGCACGATAACCGAGCGGAGGTACCGCGCCCGGAAGCCGACAATCACGAGCCACGCTGGGTACGCTCTGCCCTCCGCTAGGGTTTGCGACTGCGCCAATATTATACACCACACATACATACAAACAAGATAAAAAAATACTAGTGTAGTCACGAAAGCATAATTGGCTGATTGCGTTGCCTATTCTGCCGTTTATAATCGAAAAATCGATTTTGTAACAATTATGCTTTATGAGAATTGTGTATGTCTGTGTGTGATTCGGGCGTAGTCGCAAACCTTACCGGATAGTCCTAGTGTGACCTATGAAATTATTTTAGTTTTCTTCTCCCATATTTTAATACGTTAAAGGAAGTAAATTTCATTTTATTATATTCAATATTTGTTAAGATTGCATTACATGTCCTGCTCTTTTAAAACATACGGAATTAATTATTATATTACTAGATTAAGGCAAACACTTATATAAATGATGACTTTGATCAATTTAGGCAAAAGACATTACTTTGTCATATAGATTACTTCGCATTGGACAATTATAGGTATTATTGTCCAATGCGAAGTAATCTATATGCGCCGTCTACACGTCATTTAAGACATGGAAAATTTAATATCGGTAACTGTGTACAATATAATTTGTCGAAAAATAAAAAAAGATTATACAAGTATCGCGAAACACGAGTTCCTCGCACTGAACCGACATTTATCTCCAGAAAAATGCAATCACTAATTACCTAGCTATCAAACATACGCGCATTTAATACAAATTACTAACATGGGTTATGCTAAAGTAATTTAGATAACTTATTACTATTCTGTAGTGCGAAATACAAAAAAAAATAGTAATTAGCGTTTAGTGTCTTACCTTTAAAAACAATTTCCGGTAAATATTTCACAATGATGACGAATTTATTAATAAACAAAATGATTCATAGAAACGCAAGTAAATCTAGAACCGCGGCGAAACTGTCAAGTCTCAACTCATGCGATACCTTATCGAAAGTCCAACCCTTCACAACAATCGGTTTATCTATCAGCACCTGATAACAAATTATTATAAACTAGCGACACGCTCAGGCTTAGACGACCGCAACTTTCCAATAAAAATAATTTAGCAATTTTGTACAAAATATCAATAAATTGTATAACGTGGAAAATCCACCTTGTTGAAATATTACGTTTCAGTAAACGGGAAAACTCTGACTATATAAGGTTATTTAAAAATATAAGTTTTCGATAACATTTTTAAATGATAGGTCAGTAATTGAACGCCGAAAATACGGACTTGCGATCGGGAAATCAAAAGGCCAGTCAGCTTATGATCAAATTATTAATTATTAGTGTATCTGATCTGAGGCATAAATAAATAATTGTGATAAGCTTGTCGTTATTTATAACCATCTCACCCAATTGAGATGAAATCTTCTAATAGATTTTTAAGTCAATTACTTCAGATCTAGTTTATTTTCAACCATTTAAGACCATTTTTCTCTTGTTTGGTGAGCAAACCTTAGTCTTTGTAACATCGTGCTTTCTGCGTGAATTCATGATATCTTAAGAGGTTTAAACATTTTTATTGATATACTACACCACACTCAGTGCTTAAATACACTTATTTAGATAGGGCTGTTGAATTTCGGTGGCATGTAGTTTTGTTTTGATATTTTCTAAACTATTTTTCATAATAATACAGTGTTAAGACAATTAGCCTAGCTTACTGCCATATCTATTTGGATAAGAATTAATACTGATTGCCTAAAAATAGCTTCATAATTAACATATATAAACCATCGCAAACTTTTTCTGTAGACTTATAAAAGAGGATATTATGCAGGATTTTCAATTAAAGCTTCCAAGCAGCTTGACTTTTTCGACATTTTCAACAAATTCCTTCATCATGAATCACTCTGCTGATTGGGGAAAACAGTGTGAAAATCTATTCAGTAGTTTTTGAGCATGAGTGAACCGACAAACAGCCACGGTAAGGGACTTTGTTTTTGAATATGTAGTGATGGATAGCTAATGTTATAAGGTAATATGAGAACAAGTTGGTTTCCATCTATTTTGGAATAATTAAGGTTTAGGTGTTTGGGAAGGTGTGCACAGAATGAAATTATTGTTCTTATACATTTGTTTTTTTTTACAAAGTTTACGATAATAATAATATAAAACAAAGCTGCTTTTCGAGGCCCCTGTTTTTCCACTACCTCCTTCTAAACCGTGCATTGAATTTAAAATTATTTGCAGCAACATTCAGATAATTTATTCATATATTACATTGTGATTAAAATTTAGTACACTTGATAAACACCATAATTCAGAACCACCAATAATTTTACTTTCATAGCTTACCACAGGCTAAACCATAAATTGTAGATCTTCAAACATGCTAAATAACTCCGCAGTAGCATATCTCTATCTTTTCTGGTTGTCACACAATTACCATGTTTTCCCTTAAGAAAATATCAATAAAAATTTGTATGTTACTTATGATGCTACTTTTTCTAATTCAATACTAATCTTTATCCCAATAAACATTGTAATTCCTTTTATGATAAATTGTTTGGACACATACTTTTAAAGATATCGAAATAATAAAAACTACATGCAACCAAAAAATCACCAGTTGTTTGCAAATAGATTCTTGTGGGTTGGACACTGTCACATAATCATTATAAATTACTTAACCTTTATATAATTGAGAGAATAAGTGAGTAATGATAACATGAGTGACATTTTAAAAAAATCTTTTATAATATATATATCCGTGGAGTTGCAGAAATATAACCCCCTACTACTAAGATTGTTTTAAGATTTAGTAGACCCAAGACAGAGGATATATACACACATAAAATATTTTTTGTACTTGGGAATCAAAATAAATTAAAATTGGGAATAAAAAACCAAAGTAACGTAATATCTAGGCATTCGAACTTTGTAACAATTTATGTGTAAGATCACCAGCAGAGGTGATCATTTGGCTGAAGCTATTAATTAAAAAACTTCACTTTCACTCTAAATTGATTATTTTCAACTCACTTTATTGTATAACTATTCAGTAAAGAATTACTTAAGGATAAAGATGGGATTGTTAACTTATAGAAGGTAAACCATAATCATGCACATTGTGCAATATAGGTGAGAAGTAGCAATGCAATATCAAGAAAGGTGTTGCTTTTATTTCATGACAATAAAATAGATAAAAGTGAGCACCTTTGTTCAAATTTCATTGAATAATATAAACTGAAAAGTGCACAAATCTTGTAAAATAGATTTATCATCATTAAATTGTTACAAATCTTTGATTCAAGTAACTTTAAGAATGAAAGATCTAAGAGTTGGAGATCACTTAAAGTTTTGGTACATTGCATGCATTTAGTTAAAATTCTAATTACCTGGAATTTTTCGAACTGTTCACGCTCAGCATCCAGACTATTCTTTTTTAGCTGGAGAACTCGAGGAAGCGATAATGACGCCATAGATTTTACACATGCAAAATACTCTTATGGATTATGATTTCAAGGACTGCGCTTTGATGTAGATTGTAACTTGAAATCCACAACACTTCATACCATAACCACTATATTATAAGTGCCCTTCTAAATAATTGCAATAACTTTCAAATAAACAAACAATTTCGCAAGTCAAAGAATAAGGACTACAAACACACACTTGTCAACTACACATTCGCGACTAAAGAAAATGAAACAAACTAGGCACAGATTACAGATATGTAGAAAGCTACAGATGCGACAGCTCATTTTGGCCGAGTTTTAGTGTTCCGTTTTGTCGCTGCCGTCGCAAAGTTAGGCAGAAAGTTAATCCTAAGAGTATATAAGAGTACATTTATTTATCCAAAGAGTATACTAGGTAACCTGTAAAACCAATGTCAATAGGCAAGGCAATATACAAGGCATAGGATAAAACAAACATATTTTGCAACTCAATCAAAAACCTCCATAGGCCGTATCACTTTAAGAGCGATTTTCGGCTTGTTGATGATGCAATCTCTAGGCTTAGTTTTTTTAACATAGCATGTCGGTTAAAATTTCTGGCGATTATGCCGCGTAATCTTTAATTTTTGATGTATTTATTTTCCCAAGGTTTTAAAAAACAAAACAAAAAAATTGCCAAGTTTCTTTAACCTGTAATTTTATTTAAGCAATTACTAGTCTCTTTAGTTTACTGGATTTGTAATTTTTAATAAACAAAGAAGTCTTGCAAGGAGCATATAAGAGTTGGGACTCTTCGCTAATGAATACGAAAACGGAGAAAAAAGGCGGGCATTTTCACTGCTACCAACATGACGAACATGATGTTGCTACCAACATAAAAAAGTAGTCTGCCAGTTCACTGTAGAGATGGGGTATACTAGGTAAATGGCGTACTTAGTATTTCGAGTATGAGTATTTGTAAATACGCGTTCCAAATACTAGTTCCTAGAAGTATTTAGGAGTATCGATTTAATTAAAGGCGGACGAGCAAAAAAAAATCCACACTCAATTTTCAATTATTTTAGATGACCACGATTTTTTTTATATTATAAATCGTTGCAAACAATATAATATCAATCGCAGTCAAACGAAATGCAAAACCTGTATTAAATTCAAAACCTTGATACACAGAAAAATACGAAATATTATCTTATGTTTTAACATTTACAGTTGATTTTAGGTCGAGCATCTATGCACTCACCACGCGGTTGTTGAATCACGCTCTTACTTATTATTATTAAAAGTCAAACTTAATGCTTTTTTTAAATTGTCGATGGTAATTCTTAAGCCGATTTTTGTTCGATGTTGGCATCCATATGTACATAAATATGTCAGTCTCACTCACCTCTTGCTCGACTAGGACAATTTGAATATTCTTAATATCTGACAAATAAAGTCGGTTTTCGATTCACATACTTGTCTGTCCAAAGCGACAACAAATTCGACAAAACCACAAATAAAAAAATATATTTTTTTAATGGACAATCTTAATATCTAACCGTAATAAAATAAGGAAAAACTTATGTTTTACAAATTACATACATTAATAAAAAATTTACAAAAGCAAAAACAAATATATTTTTTTAAATGGACAATTAAATTTAAATTTTTAACTGTAATATAGAAATTAAGTCAGTTTTCGATTCGCCCTCTTCTTCGTAAATTTACTCTTATCGCAGTCAACAAGTCTTCGAATATGAAAACGCAACGCATATTACTCCTTCTTAGAGTATTAAATACATATAAGTCCGAAATACTTTAAGAGTACAAAATACGTCTAACGTATGAAATACATTAAGAGGACAAAATACGTATAACGTATGAAATACTTTAAAAGTACAAAATACGTATAACGTATGAAATACTTTAAGAGTACAAAATACGTATGAGGTATGAAATACTTCTAAAGTGTTACATACGTCTAAATACTCGATACTCGTTCGTTTCGGTACGTATTTTGTCTTACGCATACAACGGATCTTTTGCAATATGAAATTCCAATATTACATTTTTCTGCCATACAATATTCTTATGTGTTGTTACATACAAACTGCAAAACACTTTTATAATACCAAATACTTCTACAATACAAAATATTTTCAGAATAGAAAATATTTCAGGGTTACGAAATGATTATGAAAAATTAAATACTTCTAAATACTCGATACTCGTTCCTTGGTCCTATGATACTCCATACTTAGAAGTATTGAGTGAAACCTAGTATCAAAACCTGTTCCAGAATATACGTCCCACCTCTAGTTCACTGTTGATAAAACTGTCAACATAATTTGACGTCAAGTTAAAACAAATTTTATTAATTGCAACTTTTATTATAAGTCTTCTATTAATAATGCAAATAAATACTTTTAGAGCGATACAAATTACTTTCGTAATAATACCGTATTTGTTTAATTAGCGAACGAAATGTCACGGTTTCCCTTATTTGTTTATTCGATATAGTTATTTATACATACATATATGTAATTGACAAAATTAAAATAATTAGACTTTCCAGAATAAAATAACAAATGTATAGTGCAACAAAATCTGGTCCGACGAGAGTGGCGCTACTACCTCAGTTAGCTATTAGAAAATATGTAAAAAAAAATATTAAAGCATAGAAAATGACAAGACAATACGTATTAAAGCAAAACTAATCCTCCTCCTAATTCAAATAAAGCATAACTCAAACTTTTCCTAACAAAACATTGCAAATATACAAGTTATGTTAAATGTTATTTAATGTATGTAAGATACAATATTCAAGATTTACTTCTCACATAAAGTCATAAAATTATCACGAACTTGAATTTAACACCGCAATTCTGCATGTTAACTCTTTTGTTACTACTATTCTCCATAGTTATGGGACCTATATATATAGGTCACAATCCTAAGCGAGAGCACAAAATGAGGCGAAAAAAAATGGGCTTCAGAGGCCTTCTGTTGGGTTAAATTTCCTCAGCGAAGACATTTAAATTACAAAATTTACATATAAAGAAAATTGTATACATGAGGTATACATGAAGTTAAACATAAGGTTCATGTTTATCTTTTTATTTCTTAGTTTTTAAAATAGTTAATAGTTAAAAATGTCGTAACATTTTTAAAACACTATTTATTGCCATTAAAATAGTTTCTTGCGTTTCCTGAAACATGGAGATGCTTTTTTAGATTTCTGGTTTATCCAACCGCTGGCGCCACACAGATATCGCAGTGAGACGCAGCCAGGGATGCTTGAGCAGGCAGATTTTTTCATTAATATTTATGTGGCGTACTTGATAGGGCATCGAAGAGGTGCATCCAAACGTCTGTAAGAGAATAACCTAATGTAGCGTAAAATTAAATTCTTTTTGTTACACATTTAAGCTGAAACTTTACAATAACTATGACTGCAAAGTTTAATTCGGAAGTAAAATAGGTACAAATTGATTTAAGTTTACACTATAATCAATTTAATTTTTGGCTTTCTGACTTTTGGTTTTCACATACCTGATTGATGATTATCTATTGGCATAAAGTTAGATTGTGAAGTTTCCATATAGAAATCCTTTTGATCATTTATCAAAATGATAATGCATTTTTCGTTCAATATTTTATCTGAAAAATATGTTAAGTCAAATAAAGTTAAGTGACATAAGAATCTGAGTGAATAACATTTCGTAAACTAATTTCATAAAAATCAACAGGACCGTCGTCATCCTTTTATTTACTCAGTAATATATTCGTAAAGTTAAGCGGTGGGTAGCATAGACCACGATACTACTATTTAAAAGATCGTCCCGAGATCTGTCCATTACAATAGTACTTTAATTGCTACATTCAGAAATGTTAAATGGTCACTGGAGGAACTATTTAAGTAACCACTAACCGACTCTGAGTGTGGCTTTCAGTTAAATACTATGCAGTTCACTCTCCGCCACAAAATTGAAATTCGAATAACACAATGAAGGAATCTGCATCTGCAGGGCTATGGTAGCAATAGTTGAGTTTCGGTACCAGATAAGACATATTTATACTGTAACTTATCAATAGGCGAGAAGCCACAGCACAGTGCGGGGCAGCATATCAGCGTCAGGACACACTAAAAAAGGGTTCTATTTTATTACATTGGAAATTCATCATTCGACCATGTTTGTTTAGTAATGGAGACAAATAAATGAGTTTCAAAATTATTCATTTAACAAGCAATGTATTTATTATACATATGTGGAAATAAAACAAGTAATACTAAAAAACTATTTTTAAGTCAATTCCTACTTTTAGCAAATCATTTTTATGTTTTTAGTTTAATGTTTTGAACTGGATTTTACCAAGTCGTACCCTTACTCAAATCCTTTCATTTGATACCCATGTTTGGGGGTGTTGTACGAATATATGTCAATGTGCCCTCCACCATTTTGTGACGGTGGCCATTTTGAATTTTTCATAGTGCAACACAATCTGCTTGTCAAGCCCTTTCATTTTATACCCATGTTGGGGGAGATGTACAAAAATATGTCATCTGCTATTTTGTGACGGAGGACATCTTGGATTTACAATGACATCAAATCGAAAAATTGCATTGTTATTATCAGGACAAAAAGTGTGTACCAAATTTTAGAAAAATCTGACAACGGGAAGTGGGTCTAATTTAGAATACAAATACTATTGTTACCGACATAATAGTATAACCACATTACACCAGGTAGGATCATGGCACCTGTGTTGCCCCACTGATCAATTTTGAGGGTTTTCCCCAAATCTACCTCATAGTTTTACATAGAAGGGAGTTAGTAAATTTTCAAACTGGCATTTTTTTTTAATATCTTACCTTTATTTGTTCTTCCTCTTCTACTTTTTATGGCAGTAGTCATGGTCTAACTGAATAGAAGTTATTCTTGAAAGTTTAATTAATTTACGATAAATAGTAATTTATTCATCATCAATACAAAAATAATCAATAAACATTTATTTGTTCCTATCTCGGTGTGTCATGGATTGTTTTGATTAGTCATATTTTTAACTATAGTGCTGTAAACAGATATAAAATATTTGATTAAATCACATATTTCCTTCTGAGAATGGAGTTTGTCAATTTTTACAGAAAACATGACCTTCAACATATTGGTCATAGTCTTTACTCACATTTATATACAAATGTACACACTAACCAAAAGATTTGTCTGGTAATGATGGAACATTAGAAGGGGGTAGACAATAATCATGTTCTTTCTCGGCAAGTGAATTTGCTGAGAAAGTGAGTTTTACAAAACTTTTATTAAATAAATAAATGTCACCATGAAGTACAACTTATTTTCTTGACAAGCTCTTTAATAGGTCATCTGACAAAGATGGCAGCTGGCAATCTAACAGATGGAACTGAACTTTGTTTTAACCTTGTCATAGATGGATTAAAATCATTAAGTTTGACTTGATTCCCACAAACAAATTTACTTTTCTTTCTCAGTAACTCAGTAACTCTTCTTTCCTAATAATTTTCAACCATTCTATAAATAATTATTGATATTATATAATTGTTATTGCCAAGGCAAAGTCGGAACACGTGGCCAGCATTGAAGAGAGGCTGGTGCGCTTTCCTTCGGGAACTCGCGCGTTCTGGTCTCTCACCACGTCTTTCCAAGGGTATTCCTGTATGCCTTCTTTACCATCTTTGCGCCGGGGGGATGACTCGTTGGCCCATATTGCAAAAGAGAAGGCCGATCTTCTGGGCTCACTATTTGCGTCCAACTCGACTCTGGATGACAAAGGTAATTTGCCGCCAAAAATCCCGTGCGGTGAGACTTCTATGTCCGAAATCCAGTTTCTCCAGAGGTCAGTGCGTAAGGTGCAGCAATCTCTAGACATCCATAAGTCGAGCGGGCCTGACGGAATTTCCCCCAACGTGCTTAGGACATGTGCTCTTGAGATGGCACCAGTCTTAACGCGTCTTTTCCGGTTCTCCTACTCCTTTGGCGTTGTCCCGAAATCTTGGAAGACTGCCATAATCCACCCGATCTCGAAGGCGACAGGTCTGATCCGTCCAACTACAGGCCTATAGGACGGTCTCTCTAAACGCTGCCCTAACACTCGCTGGGTTGTTGCCTCTGGACCTTCGGGTCCAAGAGGCGGCCCTTCTTTATGAAGTAAAGAAGGGTCACTCCCGGCGGTTGTTGGGGCACTGAGATTTGGAGAGGCCGTCCAGCTTTAAGGTATCCCAGCACCCCGCTCACCTGGGAGGGATACAGTTCGACTGTCTGACGGACGGTGACGAAGTTGCCCAGCGAGCTGCCGTCGATGTGGGAATTTTTACCTATGGCAGCAAAATTGACAGCAAGGTCGGCGCGGAGACTAACTACCGGAAATAAAAGTTGGGGAACTTCTGCACCGTATATCAGGCGGAACCGTACGCCCTATATGAGGCGATATGATAACATGCCAGGGGGAGTAGCGGGGCGGCAAAAAGGCCGCCCAAAAAAAATTAAAAAAATATGTTTTCGTAACATATAGGTATGCACATGTGTGTCTTAAAACTTGGGATCTTAAATCATGTAGAAATCTTTAAATCAATACAAATTTCTTGGAACACCTTTCTACTATTTTATTTTCTACAAAAAATAAAAATTACACGGTACAACATTACACTTTAATGCGCTATGAGGAAATTATCTTTAAATTATTTAGTCAAATTTAATTGATGGTGCACAATGGTCATCATGGCCATTCATAAAATAGCGTATTAATTTTCAAAATATTTTTTTTAATGTCTTAATTTTAAGTAACTTTAACAAACGATGGAGCCTAATACTTATTAAAAGAAGAAGTACCTTTAATACGTATCATTATTATTTTATTTATATTTTTTTATTTTTATTATTACGTTTGTCGACAATAAGTTTTGAAAATTTATTAAAGAAAAAAAGTATTAACATCGTATGTACAGTTCTTCATTTTTAGGCGAACTCGCCATGAAAAAGCGTTTCTTCCCGTTACGTTTACGGGTTTTCTTTACAAAAGTACATATTTGTAATTTTACATCTTTTGAGTCAATTGTAAGTTCAAACGACTAGAATCTAGGAGCATCTAGGTAATAGATATTATTATATATAAGGTATAGCAAAAAATGTAGGTTTCGCCACTCTAAAAGTTGCCCTGAAGTTTTGTGTTAGGCGTTTGTTGTGTGTTTGACATTTGATATTGTCAATTTCAGGTGCGATGCATGCGAGTGTGTTGCGAACCGCCAGAACTGCGTGTGGAATAAAGGAAGAAAAATAAACTTAAATGTTGTGCAATTGTATATTTTTTTAAAACACACCAATAAAAACTTGAATATCAACAATGGAATTTCTTGAATATAATGATGTATCAGCTGAAATTAAGGGCGCTATGGTATGTCGCAAATTCAGATCATGTTATGTTATTTGGAAGATTACATGAAACTTTAAAAAAAACATTTTGTACTTCACAGGTTCCCGGTCGTCTAAAAATGACTGACCAAAACATAATATTCAAAAACAGTAAAACTGGCAAGGTGGAGCAGATATCAGCAAATGATATAGATCTAGTAAATTTTCAAAAATTTATAGGATCGTGGGGCCTAAGAGTGTTTCTTAAAAATGGTACCTTGCACAGATATGGCGGATTTAAAGAAGGGGTATGTAATTTACCATCGCAATCGCCATTTACTGAAACACGCATGCTACTTAATAAAACTTTAATGTAAACTGTCTCACTACATTAGTTCTTTAACAAAATTATACTGGTTGTTTATAATTCTGGTTGTTTATAGGTAACAAACAATTACAGCTGTGTTTTTATAGGAAATTTTACCATGTGTAAACAAGTGCTATTAGTGGTGATTTTTTTTACTTTGATTACATTGATTTCTCCCCCAATATTCTTAAATCTCGTATTAATTTCGTCAGGAGCAAGAAAAAGTCGCAAAATTCTTTAAATCAAACTACAACAAAGATATGTTAGAGAAAGAACTATCACTGAAAGGTTGGAACTGGGGAACTGCCAAGTTTAATGGTGCTGTACTCAGCTTCAATGTTGGTTCCAACACTGCCTTTGAGATTCCTCTTCACTATGTGTCGCAGTGCAACACCGGCAAGAATGAAGTCACACTTGAATTCCATCAGGTAGGTACTTATTTGTGTGTTATGTTGTGATTAAGATGGGCAGTATTAATAATGACTAGCTAAATTGAGCAAAGTAATTAGTTATTATTTAAAACCTTTATTAACCTTGATTTATCACTTACTAGACTCACTGGCCTTTCAAAGAGATGTCATTTCCCTTTGCATTTTTACTGCCTCTACCATGGGGAGTTTCCCAAACCCACACCACCTTGATGGTTGGCATTCCACTATCACATACTCTTACAGCTGCATCGTGGAATGATCTGTCCTCAGTTGTATTTTCAAACCGTTTAACTTAGGGTCCTTCAAGAAATTACTCCTTCCAAAAAGACTGGCAACATATCTGTGGTTTCTCTGGTGTTGTGGATCTTCATAAGCGGTGGTGATTACTATGATCATAGGGCCATCTAAACAATGTAGCTAACATAATTGGCCAAACTTTATCTTAACTGATCGGAATACCTTTTCATGTGAACCTTAAACCTAAAATTTTTGTAGGTCATTTTCAATAACTTACAAGACTATATTATCTATAAAATTAAAATAAATAGCATAGAATAGGCCATAAATAAATTTACATTGCATGTATGCAAATATAATAATTATTTATACACATTGCATGTATATAAATAATTAGCAGAGAAATGTCAGATCTAGTGATTTAGCTTATTCACAATAACACCAAAAAGTTTTTAATAAATACTATTTGTCTATATATTTTTGTAGAATGATGATACTCCTGTGTCACTGATGGAGATGCGCTTCCACATTCCAACCAATGAGCTAGCGGGTGACATGGATGCCGTGGAGGCCTTCCACCAGCAAGTCATGAACAAGGCCAGTGTTATATCGGTCTCTGGAGACGCTATTGCCATCTTCAGAGAATTGCAATGTCTTACTCCCCGGTGAGTGATTTAGAAAATGTATGGTGAAATAATTCAAAGAACAACAGAGAATATTGCAGCTATATTTAAGTTAATAAGTTACATTGCTTCTATTGTTCAGTTATGACCTTTTAATCTTTAGTAAAGGTGCACAAATTAGTTTTTTAAGCTTATAACTAACTAAATAACTTATTTCATTAGTCTACATTAACAAAACTGTTGAGTGCACATTGAAGTATATCATAAGGAGGATGAAGTTAAACATATATGGCAGTCTGTACCAAACTCAGAGATTGTTTCATAAATACAATAATTAATAGCTACGAAAAGTAACCTAGGATCAATATCTTTAATTTCATAGTCCATACTCTGATCTTCTGATGTGATTCTGGGGAGTATTGCAATATTTTTTTTTTCAGTGGTCGCTATGACATCAAAGTGTTCCAGACATTCTTCCAACTTCATGGTAAAACATTTGACTACAAGATACCCATGTCGACTGTACTGAGATTGTTTCTACTGCCGCATAAGGACACCAGGCAGATGTTCTTTGTGGTGTCCTTGGACCCACCAATCAAACAAGGTCAAACCAGATATCACTACCTCGTGCTGCTCTTTGGTATTGAAGAGGAGACCAGTTTGGAATTACCATTTACAGAGTAAGTTCATTAATTTTTATAGGAATCTTCATATCTTTGTTAAATCTTTGCACTCTGAAAAATTTGTTACTTTTAATTCATATGTTGGTCATTGACTTTGTCTATTATTTGTGATTTTTCACAAATAATAGACAAAGTCACACATTTCATTATTGAGATAAATGTATTAAAACTAGTTATGTTGTAAAAAAAACTGTTATTTCAGGGAAGAATTGAACGAGAAATATGAAGGTAAAATAAGCAAAGAGCTGTCAGGTCCTACTTACGAAGTGCTCGCGAAAATTATGAAGGTCATTATAAACAGAAGAGTAACTGGACCTGGAGACTTTTTGGGGTGAGAAGTTTGACATTCAATAATAATAAAAAAACATAAGATACTTGAATGAATTAATATTATCATTGCTACATTGTTTAAATGAAAGATCAAGGAGGTCCATGCAAAAGAAATGTAAAAGAATACTCTCTACTCTAATAATAATATATAAGTCTATAAGATCACCCCTTGTCACATAATCAATCTAATTACTATAATTAACGAGTGAGCCGGTAGCATTTTCCTCTCTGTCTTATCAAATCTGGTTTACAGATCGTAAAAGGATTATAGTTTTAATAATGAGACTTATAAAACCAAAATCAACGATTTTTTTTCAAACTGCTATATGTTATAAAATTATATATATATATATATATAT
>DWLR01002827.1:0-14624 GCA_018246295.1 Papilio alexanor hazarajatica | reverse complement strand
TTAACGCAGTACAGCGCCATCTAGTTACAATTTCTGAACTAAATTATATAAACACTGCCGTTTATACACATTAACAGGTGGTATGATACTGATAGGACTACAAATAGCGCTGTAATGTAAAAATGTGTCTTTTAAAGAGGATGTTGTTGAAAATTAATATAGTTATGCTTCCACAGTTTGGAGACATTAAAAGGATGAATGAAAATAAAAACAAGAGATATTTATGATGGAAAAGTGGCATAAGTGGCAATAAGTGGCAGTGTTGATAGTGGTCATGCTAGACGAATTTACACCGACCAGATTGGTGACATACAAAAGACAGGCGGTATTAAGAGCACCCGTAACCGACGAGTATGCGTCCGTAGATGCAGAATGTGGATTAGGCGAGAGAAGTCCGTAATCTCTTCCTACCCCTCTGGATTGCGGGCGTGAGTTATGTTCTTCTTGCAGTAAAACTGATTCGAATATAAGCTATGCATGTATGAGTATTGTATTGCGTTGTCAGTAACACGATAGCAACGTCGTCCGATCAACGTTTCACGCCTGGAGCACTCAAATACATAAGCAAAGCAAACACGGAATGTAGAGTTCGATTCGGTTTCGCGTGGTGAGCCTGTGTGATTGCTTCGCCGGAACGAACCAAATCCACGTCAATTTTATACCAAACTGCGTCTATCAATTTTTCTAGAAAATTATCTAAGACAACATTGACGTTTTTTCACAGCCGAAGGAAGGCATAACTGTACAAGCGTTACGCACAAATACATCTTAATTTAAATTATCTTAACAAGAATCTACAAAAAACAAGAAATATAAATGGCAATTAAAAAAAAATTTACGAACAAAACATTATAATTTTTCATGTTTTATCGTAACGTTGAAAAACAAATCAACTGCTATCTGCAGCGCAATGTAAAAGCGGAAGAGTAATAAAGAGTAAAGTAAATTTTCACGTTAGCATTATTTATGTTCATGAGCGGATTTATTTCAGACGACACACTCGGCAACTGGCTATGTATTTCAGCGAGACTCGGCAATATATTTATCTGACAAGGAGACATCGAGCGGGAAAAGAGTAGATACCTATTGTGTGTAGAAAAAAAGCGTGGGTCTATGAAGATTCACACATGACACAGTTAATATAAGTGAGCATAGGATTAAACATTACACATGCTACACAGCCCTATAACCTTTCTTCCGGCCGTGCACTAACTCTAAAACTCTGCTTTACACTCTTGCAATTAATAATGGATTGCGTAAACATATTTAAATATTAACAAGACAATGATTTATAAGTCGATCGTATTTAATGTGACTGATGTATGTACACATAGATGGCGCTCCATTAATAATTCCGTCAGAGACCGCCGCAACGTCAAACCCTTGAGATTTAGATTAGCGTAAGCAAACCTAATGCTAGCTAGCACAAGACCACGTATTTTGTTATTTAACCTGTAATTAATCATATTCTTTCGTTTATAAACGCCTGTTACACCCAGTTACGTTATATTTATTTAAAATGACACAGAATTACAAAATATTGCAAATCTATATATAGAGTTATTAATAATCAACGGGTTAATTGAATTTTGTATTTATAAACGCTTAAGTTGTTACAAAAATAAAGAAACAAGAGGAAGTTGATTTGTTCATACAAATGTTACAACACAGTTCAACCAGTTAAAATAATAACGCATTTCCATTTATGTAGAATCCTTGGTTAATTCTAATACGTTTAGTAACATCCTCAGTAAATCTTATCGTTACAATAACAATGTAAAATCTCTTCGTTATCTGAACCATTACAAATTTCTATGCTAATATTATTTTGCTGTACACGAAATAATATATTCTAATGTAGATCGACAGAATGTTTTCTTTGGATATTGTTAAATATTTAATGAAATATCAGTTCTCATAAATATTTATCGACAAAGTATACAAGAAACATAAATCTGTCGGCACTTGAATAGAGGTATCAATCTAATTATTTTGACGTGACATTTTTTTTTTAAAATAAATCACTGTTTCTTCTTATAATTTTAATTGTATGTTATTTTGTTGTGAACATGATAGCAATTGGCGAGTCGTAACATACAGCCATAGACAGAGCCGTGTTAGCAGCACGTCGTGCGGCACATCAGCATAATGGCCGAGTGCCGGACGCCACACGGTAGGCATTGCCGGGTTTGGGCATAATGTGAGCTCTGCACGATACACGATCGCTGCTACAATGTTATTTGCTACAAATTGCATAATTTATAACGCCATTCGTCTTTATCACTTGTTACTGTTTCCCAATAACTCGACTTACGCCTTTAATAGACAGAGCGCTTTATTGTTTAACCATAAATATTTATTATTTTGAGATGTACGAACCATTAAAGAATATCATTTTAGTCACAATGCTCTTTTATCAGCATACCCTTCGATTCTATTTTTAATCCTGTCATTCAATCATCATAGAACATATTTAGCAGCCTAGCAAAAGCTTAAAAGCTGCTCCCGTAATTAAATTTAAATAATTAGTCCACAAAAAATAAACGTTACTTTAAGAATAAAGATGAAATAGTTTCAAATACTAATCTCACATAATTTTAAGTCGTGTGTGTTGTGTATGTAAAAATTGTAGGCACAATTGAAATATTATCGTATTGCCTGTGTTCTCGATGATCATATACCACCGCAAATCCGGAGCATCTGTAAATGCCTCCTCCAGGCAAACAATGACAAGTCCGTCACATAAAAAAATAAGCACGTACATTATTGTTTCATTTTTTTACATTCATTTTAGTTCAAACTAACACATCAAAATACATACGAGTATATGTTCAACACGGACAAGTTACTAGTAGATTAGTAAATAGGTATTAGGTGCTAGGCAGACCTCTGAATAAGATGTGAAGTTGACGTTATCCACTAGCTACAACTAGAAGATAAAAAAACTAACGGAGTTCAAAATGATCCCGAAACATTGCAGCTATTATTATTTTGAAGAGCTGATAGCCTAATGGCGTACGGACTACGGACTACCGACCATGAGGTTGTAGATTCGAATCCCGCCCGCCATTCGACTATTGTCGCTTCCCATATCCTAACACAAGCGTTTAAGCTTACTTAGAATGGTACAAAACAAATATCTTCTCACGGTCAACAAAGGGCCTTGATGAAGTTACTTTTTAATGAACAATTAATAGCTATATTCTGTTTTGGATCTTTTTTTATCTTTATGCGTGTTTACTGCAAAATATTAATAATAACGCGCAATGGACCGATAGATTTTTAAATATTTAATTTTCCAACAAAAACCAATTATTTTAAATTTTCTAAAAAAAAAAACCAATTATTATAATTAAATATGCGGTCCGTGTCTACATACCCGCCCTTTATTGTTAAAATGTGAATATATGCTATGTAATATAAGCCGCATATATAGATTCAATAAGCGCACGGTTTTCATTACAGAGCATTAATTATCTCGTTTGTTTGGCTGTGTGTTTAATTAATTCATTCGATGTTACTTATTTATAGTTATCTACCTTGATAACGATTAAATAATTACAAGTGAAGCTTTAATTAATTATTTAAATAATCAATTTCATAATAGTAGTACGTTAAACATCAAATCACCGTCTTATTGACAATACTGAATGTTAATTTTTATTTGCCAGTTATTACATTAAAACATTAAACAGTTTGCATAAATGTATCACCTCAATAATATAATAATAATATTCTAGGAGATTATTCACACATGGCCATCTGATCCCAAACTAAGCAGAGCTTGTGCTGTGGAAACCAGATTACTGATATACTACATATATTAATACTTTCATTTTGTAAATACATACATATATAGATAATCACAGCCAGACACAAGACAAACAGACATGTTCATGCACACAAATGTTTGTCCTGGGTGGGAATCGAACCCACGACCCGCAGCGTGAGAGGCAAGTATCTTACCACTGCGCCAACTGGTCAGTCAATGTCGGTGTCATTACGAAACGTTTTTTTTTATACAAGAAGGTGGCAAACGAGCAAGCGGCCACCTAAGTGACCGCTACCCATAGACATCTGCAACAAGCATTTGCGAGTTGCAGATGCGTTGCCTACCTTTAATAGACAGAGAAGGGGATGGACAGAAAATAATAATAATACTGTATTACCGGAAATAAGTAATGGTTAAACATATACGTTTCTCAATAATTAGGAGTAGAATTTCTGAATAATAAATTACATAGCTATGTGTGACATCAAAGTTGCTTAAACATTTTGAAAATTATTTTCATTTTCTATTTCTGCTCAAGTTATTGAGCCTACAGCGAGTTAGGTTTATGAATCGATATTACCTTCTTATTCTCAAAAACCTTTCATATCAAGAAGATATTATAATATAGCGAAATCTGTTTGGCAAGATCCTAATGCACCAGTTTTGTGCTCCTATATTATCTGCATATGTGCTCAAAACCACTTATGAGTGGGCGTTGCTTTAGCGTCTTGGGCGTCCTCTACATACTTCTTTTCAATTAAGCAAAGAGTAGTCTATTGAGAAGCTAAAAATCTGTTATTTATTTTTGATATACTTAAAAATTTACATCTTTTTTAATATGTCCATTAATATTTTAATTATTGATCACTATCCTGTATATTTTACAATGATATAAGCCAAGGTAGTTTCCAATTACTTGTATCAATCAGTTGCATATCGACAGCGATTCCCAAAGGTAAACAAGAAATAATTCAATAGTGTATTCATAAACCACGGTAATTCTCCAATATAAGCTAGATTTTGGAATTCAATAACAACAATACAAATTGATTTATAAGTACTTTGCGCTAAATGTACCTGTTTTAATATTGCACACATCATTACAATTACATTCACAGCTTCCGGAAGCTTGCCTTTTGTACAACTATGTAGTGACATGGGTATGCCACTACATAGTTTTACAAAAGGCAAGCTTCAAAAAGAAGAATAAGGTGATTCAAAAAGAATATAAGATATGCCTCACTAGGCAGTCTTATTCTACTTAGTAGTAGTAGAAGAATATTAAAGTTTCGAAGTAAGTAAAACACTACCGATTTTTTTCCGCACATTACTTATGTATGTAGAATATTATTATCAAATAAAAATACTTATAAATTAAATTAAATTCATTTAAAAATACATGTTGGCATAGACATATTGATGTCAAACGTCTTTATAGATTATATCATTAATTATTATAATATATACTTGAAATATATATATTAAAAATAATACTTGAATAACATCCTACTTAGTGAGATTATTGACTGAAACTAAAGCTTTATGGAACTCGTTACGAGATGTACTCGTAGGTACATTTCCAATTGTTATGATATTGCTACTTTGTTGAAGATTATTTCATAGCTCAAGAGAGGATTGTTAAGAACGAAAACAAATTCCAACGATAGACATTTATAAATATATATGTAACAAATATCTTCTGGGTTCTAGATATATAGAAATATCTTAATAATCATCGAATTAGTAGATTAAATACAAAACTCGGAGGTAAACTTGCATAACACATATTTTTAATACTATGTACCCATATTAAATGGAATTAACAAGCAACTTTCTATACACGCTTTATTCTTTCAAATGCAACATTATGTAAATCTCAAAGTTCGTACAAAGTGAGTTCCGAAGCGGTGCGCGTCCCAAACTTCTAGTTGCTGCAGGTGACATATCTTTCACAGCCAACTTTCGCTTCGTGCACATACTACCTTTCTTTTGTAAATAGATATCAAATCTGTAAGCTGATAGAAATATTTTGCCAATGTTAAGTTTGAACTTAGAAAGCATCGAAAATCGAGTAATGATAATGATTTCGTGAAATGCAACGCGCTTATGTTGTCTTGTATCTTAAGATGGTTTAATTAAATTTTAATGAAGTTAAGCTTGAATAATACTGTGTGTCAAATAAAATCATGGTACCAGTTTTTATGAAAATAAGGCATACGCTGATACTACCACCAAAGTAGCCAAATGACTTGTTAGGTACCGCCAGCAACCACTGTATGAATGGGCTAGCTTGACCGGGGAAGTGCCGTAATCTCGTTGAATAACAGCATGAAGTAGAGACACTTGTATTTCAGGAGCTCTCTTGTGTTATCAATTTCGCCCCTCCTTCCTACAAACGGTTGGCAAAGATTTATTTATTTTTGGTATTGATTTACAGTGGTGAGTTCAAATACAGTTGGCTCAATAAAAATTAGGCTATATCTATTAAATGTTAAATTTAACGACCACAGAATCATAGTCCAATCTAAGACACATAAGATCTTGTTTCAGGTAAAATGAGTCATACACGCGATCCATTTAACATCGTTTCTATCAGCACATGCAATGACTCAAAGCTGTGACCGGCGTCAGGGTACGTCAAATTAACGTCAACTCGAACACGGATCGATAACGATTATGTTTATGTGTACGCAATTAAGAAGTAAACAAAGTAGAAAAGATCTTACCAATGCTTATTATATCTAAAGATCCTTATATTTTAGGTAAGGATTAAAATTAAATTCACTGCAGAATAATTGACGTTTACTTGAGCTATATGATAACTTCACTTGAGCTATTTTTCACAACTTGTTACTTCTTTCCTTTCTCGATCCACACTGCCTCAAATCTGCCAGCCATCGCAATTGCTTCGCTCGATACCCCGCCATAATTGAATGGCGGATAAATCGACAACCACCGGATAGAAGTGCGACAAACCTAATCAATACAACAATGTATGACAAAAATACACTCTTCAAAATAAATTATTGGTACAAGTATTAATTTGACTAAGATAACCCAACAACTGTTATAGGAACCTAACAATTGATTAATACCTTATTGAATACTATGTATAGTATATGTGTTACGTAATAAAAATATTTCAGTCAGTCCGCGTCAACCAAGTCCTTTTCACGACAAGAAACAAAACATAACTACATTCTTTTAACGCGTAGACATTATGTGTTGATAAAAAGGTAGAGACATTTTAAGCCCCCTAAACCCATTTTTATCTGAGCTTAAAAAACCAACAGAAAAGATTGCGGTTCGTTTGCTCAAGGAATGTTTTATCGTATGTATGCCACTTTTAAGTGCGATAAGAGATGTTCCTATTTCAATTTAGCATCAGTTCCAAATGTTAAAATCACGTTGTCAAATACCTATTTGAAGGATTTATGGTTAAAAATTAATGAAAAAACTAAATATGGCTATCTAAAAATGATACACTTTATTTAGTAGTTTTCACAATTTAATTACAGTAATGAATTTTTTAAGGTTATATACGTAGATCATGTTATAAATTAATTACTCCAGCGTCTTGAGTTTAATCAGTTGTCAAAAGTTTCTAATTTTCAGTTTATATAAGCCTTACGAATACATTTAATTAAAGTTTCGAAGGCTCAATAAAACTTGACATGATCTGAAAGCTAAAGTGACATACTCTGACACTTAACTCAGAACAAACCTTCTATCTTTACTAACCAATACAAGTTAGTGTATAAAGTTTATGAGGAGTGATTAATTACAGTCTAAATTGTATGTGTAATAATTTGTACCTGTTTTTATTGCGTGTATAGGATATGAGTGAAAATAATGCCTAAGCCTTAAAAAGAAATTGGTCTGGTATCATATACTGTTTTTTTACTTGTGTGGTCACCCTAATTTTATCTGACTAGTACGAATAAATGTTTTCTTAATAATTTTCTCCTATAATTTAAGACTACCTGACACCGGAAGATACAGACAGATACCGCACAGTGTGTCAAGGTTAGACTGTTTCCAGCAGTGGACTGATAAAGGCTGATGATTTTCATGACGAACAATAGCCGGGGCATAGTATCAAATGAAAAAAGTATATAACAAATAATAAGTTAACACAGTCATAAATGATAAGGACGTTCGATATCTGGAGAATATTATCCGTATTAAATCTAGTTCTCACCGGCGTAAGTTAGTGCAGCCCGCAGGCTCCGCAGCGATAACTCATGTTAGCGAGGAAACGTAATTCAATTGTTATCGGCTGTTAAGGAATTTATATCATATAAATAAATTTATTCGACGTCCAATGCAAAATTAGTACTCTATATATATTGTACCGGTGCCGGAATAGGTATAGAAATTTAAATTCCAATATCTTTGAAATATCTACATATCATAATTAGATAAAGTCCACACGCCGCGTTTCTCTTACTCGGAAACTGTAGAAGGTTTTTACTCGCCTATATTTGTGAAACATTAAATAAGCCATAATTGCACATGCTACAATATTTGTTTTTAATAGTACTTAAATTGAAATGTATTAAATAAAACTTCAATTTTCTGTCGATAATGACACCGATATTGTGATCATGTTCCGATATGCGTCTGCGATATATTTCTAAGTATTTTCGTTCGAATATCAACCGCAAAAGCTCGCATCAAAAAGGAAACAGGCTACCGCATAAAAGCTTTTGCCTTCTAACATTCCTTTCTGCGCCAGATTTATACTGTAATCCTATTAATGCAAAAATAATCTTAGACATGAGCGGATATTTTTCTCATTCCTGCGGGTATACAAACCTTTTAAGTGCCGAATTAACTATTTCATGTTTATTATAGAAGCAACAAACACAAAACCCTTTTGATAAATGTTATTGAATATAAATTTTCTTTCCTAATGAATAACTAAGAACTAGATTCACGTTTGAATAAATTATTGTAAAGAATAAAAATATATATCTATATCAAGTCTTATTTTTTATCTTTATAGAGAGCTTTAAGCGAAACGAAGGAAGAAAAACAACCATTAATAATTTTTTAATGTGCTTAAAAAATTCCTTTATTTTAAAAACATTTTACCTGGTGTTTTTTACTGTTAAGTTTTAAAGTTTGGTTACGATTGTTAATACGATTGATAGTAACTGAAACAGAAAATATCATACATGCTATTCCATACTATAATCTATTCCTGTGCCATATTTCATCCAGATCCGTTCAGATCTTTTAAAGGTAACAAGCACCTGGTAACAAGCATCCATCCATCCAAACTTTCGCATTTATAATAATATAACTTAACTAAAAATGTAAATAATATAACTTTCGCATTAAAATTATTGACCCGAAAAAAAGTAATTGAAAATGTTCGAACGGTTACACTGCATTGTGCGGGTTGTTGAAACCTCGTCCCGATAAGTAGGCGCCGGGGGCGGCAAGGCATCGGTAACGCGATCCTATTAGCAATATCATGGCAATCGCCTATCATTGGGAGCTTGCGGCGACGGCCGATATTACCCTTCCTTATAATTTGAATGATGGCTGACGCAGATTACATTTTTCTGACATTTATGATAAAGGTTTCGCTGATACTTGTGTTGTATTTTAAACCAATTTCAAATGGTTCTCAATTCGATTGTATTTTTTGTAAGTTTGTTCCGAACTGGTTTCAAAAATGTTTCTTTTGTTGAAAAGGGGACATGCGCAAATTGGTTCCATTTAATTTTGAATCTCATTGGAGCTTGAAATTCGAAGTATACCCAAAATTATACATTAACTTCGCTGATAGATATGGTGTGTTAAAAAGTTGTTATTGGCATTACCACATCCGACGATTTACTAAATGCAGCTTTTTTTCTATTTCTCAGCATTTAAAAATCCTTTAATAATATTATAAATTTGAAGTCAGTTTTCTATTGTCCTATGTATATAAGACTGAAATAAGTTGAAAAAATGAAAATGAAAAATTATTTATTTCAATCCAAAAGAATAGTCTAAGTTTTACATATAGTGCTATGCCAAGAAATGGTCATGGATAATATAGATTGCTTATATAGAAGGAATCAGAATCCGCTCACTAGACGTAGCCTATATTGCTAGGATCCAGCTCTTAAGATTTAACAAAATATTCGTTAGAGGCCAACAGATTAATTATAAGAAATGTTGATGTGCCTTTTGCTTCACATTAAAAGTTTTAAATTACTTATACAAAAGTTTAGTAAAAAATTTAATAGACTATTTTAAGAATATCTTCTGTGTCCTGGTATGAAAGTTTTAACAACCACGACTTTAATTTTATTTTGACTTTATTTATCGAGTCCCGCTTAATGTCGCATTTTTCTAAAATTATGTTGTAAACGCACGAGCCCAAGAAATACAAAAACATCGGGCTAATGAAGAGTTAACCCTCGGTAAAGGTGTCTTAAATTTTAGATTTTCTAGAAAATTTTGGTGAGTGGTACTATTTACTATAGCTTTATGTTGTAATATGACAGTTCGTAATATGAAAATTTGTCGCACATTGAGCACTCCTGCCTCCGTGTACAAAGCATATGTTATTAGTTATTATGGTTCTTTCCAGAGAAGAGTAAATAGGAAGGCTTACTACTTATATGTACCTACTATTCTTCATTTGTACCCTATATTATACCTATATTATAAAGTGATAATGACTGGGATCATGGTCAAACTTTTACACTATAGAATAAATAGTTTAAGCATCTGCTCTAGCAATGTCATAGGACGTTCAATGCCTCTGAATAACAAGGCGGAGGTATTTCATATTTATGGCAAGACGGAATATTCCTGTTTTAAATATGATATTGTTTTCATAAAAGTCCTTGTGATTCTTTTATTAACCACTTTATGCGATGAAACAGAAAATTTAATGCGCACTTTATGAATTTTGTATTACATTACTTTCGCAACGGAGTGGGTTTTTGTTTGTAGCCATAGATTGTACACATTCCTCTGATAATATTGGTTTAGCATTGAAATTAAAGGGGATATTATGAAACTTTTTCTGTATAAAAGACTTTTTAAAAAGGAAATCACATATATAGAAAAAAGGACGCCCTAGAAAGACTAAAGAATGGTAGGGACCTGGGTTCCGTAATCCATGCGAAAGTCTCCAAGCATGAGCCTATATTTGTTTAGGTTTAGATGTCCCTTACATACATATTATACATGCATACAATATATCCATATACAAATATTATAAACATATGCAACGTCTACACTCGAAACAAATGTAAGGTGTGCTGAAAGTTTCTCTTGACCGAGAATAAAACGCAAGAACCGCTAATTAGATATTACGTTGTTACTTAAAAGCTCATGGTCATTCACTGGTGAGACGGGAAAATCCTAGTGGAATATATGTAAATAAAATTAACGTTGTGAATGTGTTTCTGAGCCAATTCGATACAATTTTCACCCCTTTGCTTTAACTATTGTTCTAAACTCCTAGCACAAGCAAATGCTTAAGCTTAGTTAGTATGGATAAAATGTATTTAAGAAAAATTATTATGTAGGCTAGTTTCATAAGTAAAAAATTAAACCAAAAAAACATTTACCAGTAATATTATTCTTATATTTTCTAAATACAGATATCCCTAGAAGAATAAGTAGGTACTATCATAAAATGACACGACTCCGTTAATGAAACAGGGTCTCAAACAATAAATATACCTTATCAACGACATCGAACATCGAGCAATGTTATACGACCTCTTTGCTGCGGAGGAAAAGTATTAAGATAGAAAACATCTATTTTCGTGTCTCACATTTTATGATTTACTTTGCCATTACATTTTTCGTGGAATGTTTCCAAATAATGTCTCAGAATGTTATTACAGTATCAACTTTTATTTTATTTTATTTTCATCTCTCATTTTCTTATGCCAATTACTAGCCTAGTAGATAAACATCTTGAAAAAATTGCTGCTACTACTGACCGTAGTTTAATAATCCAACCCAAGCTTGTAACAACAAACTTGAGTTGAATTATTGCAAAAAAAGATACGATTTTGTAACATTTTACGCCATAAAGTAATATTGAAAATTTAGTTTTCTCTACCAACATCCGCAAGTGAAATTGTCTTTAAATAGAAAGCAAAACATCCTCAGAACAAAGGCGTTGTAAGGGAGCTCATTTTAGTCACGTTTAATAATACTATGGCACGACGCCGTCACGAGCCTTCATGGTGATCTCAAAGAAAACAGAATGTCGCTATAATATAGGTAGTTAAACCATTCACAATCATTTCCTTTTCCAAAAGGTATTGCTTTTTTTTACAATATTGCATAAAACGAGGAAGTGGTCACCTATGTGACTTCTACCCATAGACATTTGCGAGTTGCAGATGCGTTGCTTACATTTAATAAACAGAGGAGGACATAGACCGAAAAATAGATATTTTTCTTCTCCTATCCCTCGCTTTCCCCATCAAATCCTCTTTCCCTTTCTATCCTTTCCTTATTTAAA
Source organism: Papilio alexanor hazarajatica (assembly GCA_018246295.1). NCBI lineage: Eukaryota > Metazoa > Arthropoda > Insecta > Lepidoptera > Papilionidae > Papilio > Papilio alexanor. The sequence continues at coordinate 2,358 of DWLR01002827.1, read as the reverse complement.
AGTGGTAGGAAGGGAAGAGGACTAAGATTAGGCCTCACTCTTCAGACAAAACGCAGAATGCCCATCTTCTGTAAAGTCGTGATATTCCATTGAATTTTAAATTCAGTGAGAATTGTTATTAAGATTGCATTGGATGAGCTTTGCATCTTCTCACGAAAACTTATTAGGCAAGGCTTGTGCTTAAATCATGTTTCTTTGTACTCGTACTCCAGAGGAGCCGTGATGCAACTTTAAGTAGATTGCATTAATAGCGTAAAGTTTGTTACCTGTTAAATAAGGCAAGTATATTTTGAAAATAGACTCTAAATAACGAAGACTGTCTTCTTTATTTGAGTATTTAATTTTTATGTACTACTGTGGAACGGACGTATCATTTAGTAACTAACTAGTCAGTCTTGGGAAGAATACTAATTAAATCACACCTCACTCTTCAAATTCGGTCAAGCCCAGCACATACACACATACGCGAAAAATATTACCCTCCTGTCAATGTGGCAAGGGAATATAATTTCAAGCTATGAAAATAATGAGCTGTCAAGCTGTCAAACGACTGAAGTATGCAGTACATGTAGGAGTAACGTCATATTCAAAGTGGTGTCAGTCGCACGCCGAGAGCGGTGTAGAGGATAACGAGAGCGCCCGCCAACTACTCGCATTTCATACTCGCTATATTTATGATGAGAAATTTGACCTGTGATTTTGGAGAACAAAACTAACAAATTCATTAAAAATAACTTTCTTCTCAGGTTCAGTTTGCCTATAACTATGTATTTATAAGTAATCAGAAAGGGAAAAAGATACTTAATGTCTTTTTACGTTTAAGCTAGGGAACATTTTCATAAATATTCTCGAACAATACCGTGATAAAATAAATTCAATTCTCTTTGGGTTTTGTATCGATTTAATCTACTCAAATAAAAATCAATATGTGTTGTTTGCATTCAGGTCAGTGCTAAACCATTGGTCAGATTGTTGGGAAACTTTGGTAGGTATTAGGGTAGGGTAATTTGTTATGAGGACGCCCGCAAGGCTTAAAAACGGAAAAAGTTTTTTTTTTGGTTTTAACGAAACTTTTTCATTTTGTTTTGATATTCTTACTTTAAGATTTTTTTCAAATTTTTTATTCATTGCAACGTTTGCCGGGTCCAGATAGTTTAAAAAGAGATTAATGTGCACCATTATAATTTGCTTTAATGCATCGATATTTTTTTTTATTTTGCACTGTTTATAGTTAGCACTCAATCTTAAAATGTTTAAATTTTGTGGATATTGCCAATGCACTGAAATATTAAGCGACGTAGGGAGTATCTATATTTTACATTACCCTGAATATCAGCCAGTAAGAAACATAAAGCGTTATATACTTAACGTTTAATAGCTCAAAAGCCTGAACAGTCTACACTTAGACTTAAGTGGCCATTACATAGTAAGCGAGGTTAAAGCCTACCTACTAATAGCTTATTATCTCATTAAACATTACCGGCATACGTGATACCGACCGTTTTATATTTCTAATACACTCCTAATACTATTTTGCTCATCCTTGGCCCTAAAAGTAATAAGTAGAAATAAAATATAGATATAGAATTAGTAAATGCAAATAGCTTTTAATTTAGTACAATATTGTAACATTTTTAGTATTTGAAATAAAGAAATAAAAGAAATGAAAAGAAAAAATAAAAGAATAAGTCCCTGATTTCCCATGTTAGGGGTTCGAGAGGCCGGCATAGCGCCGCCCATAAAAAAAAACGTACTTACTGTCTATTGTGCGGCTTCTCTATAAGAACATAGGAATAAGACAGTTTGCTTCTATTTTCTATACGTACTTACTATAGGCATATTTAAAAAATATTTAAAAATGTTATTGTTTAATATGTATAGATATGATATTTAAAAAAATATATGTTTAAAACCTGTTATGTAATAATTGAGTTTATTTGTTACCAATAAAGTAAACAATATTTTAGTATCTTCAAAATTATACTATGTAGGGCCACTATTTGTTTTCAAAACATGGTAAATATTATAAATTTGGTTATTTTTGGTTATTTAAGATAGACAATAATACCTTTGAAACGAAATCTAATATTGAAGCATTAGCACGTTCATTTCGTGGACGGATGTCAAGCAGTCTTCCTGCGCAGAAATTATGGTGATTTATATGGAATACATTTTGACTAAATCAGAATTATTACCTTTTTGAAATCAAGTGGGTCTGTCTTCATTCTCTATTACTATTCTTGAATATTTTGTACTACACTCGGCGTCAAAAAAATCGCATATCCGAAAAAAATAATTTAAATACTATTTTAACACAACAGGCCAATGGCAATGTTGTGGTTTGAGGGTATCATTCGA
>DWLR01002826.1:0-14624 GCA_018246295.1 Papilio alexanor hazarajatica | reverse complement strand
ATATATATATATATATATATATATATATATTGGTAAAAATGAAATGAATAATGTTTTAGTGCAGTATTTCCATTCATACTTCGAATGGTAATTGTAATTAAAAAATAATGTAAAAGTGCAATATTTTATTGATGAATTATTTTTAATTGTTTTAAATCGACGAATCATGATTATTATTTTTAGTCGTCTAATAGACAAATATTAGTACATATTATTTTAAGATGGGAGCGAATTCCCAGAACCCGGCTACGCCCATACCCATTGTCAGTAGCGTTACTTGACTTTTGTTCCATTACGTAGGTTCGATTCCGGACGTTCCGAGTCCAGCGTAGCGCAGCTCCGAGCGGCAGGCTCTACGTAGCCTCTGTAGACACGATGGTGCGCTTTATGGGGCGACTTTCTATCTTTAAGTAATGTAGAGACAATAGAAATTTGTAAAGCTTCCGCAGTCTCTCTTCTTCTAATCGAGGATGTGCTGAGTTGAAATGCGATTACGAAAACATATAAAAAAGTCTGCGTAGAGTTGATGTAAATCATCCTAAAGCCTACGTAAAGTCTACTGTCCAGTGAAAGTAGACACGCAAACGGGAAAATATTAATACAAGCTTTCAAAAGTATACAATAATAATTTTTAAAAAAATTATGTAAAAGTAAGTCGTAAGTAGACTTGTAAATATTATAATTAGGCTAAATGGAACGAAAGTGAAGGGACATCGTGTATGGCGCATTGACGATCGATTACTGACGAATAAATATATATATATACATATATATATATAAAAGAGATTCACAAACTGTACGTCCAAATTGTCCATTGATATGTTAATGTACCTAATACAAATTACAATAATGTACTTGCCGGCGCGTGTCGTAGCGCGGGGGGGGGGCGCAGGCGGCTTGTAGGTGTTCTTAAGGAGTTAACACTTTTGACGACTATCAAAAAAAACCTTATTTTTACTGTAATCATAAGTTATTTCATATTTTAACTGAATAAATCGAAATGGTTATTATGTATGTTGTTTTCTTTTTTGCATATTTAACATTGTGTAATCGGATAAAAATATTACGTAGTCTACGACCACTCTATAGCGATATTTTGCTGCTGAAAGACTTGTTAAACTATTATTCAACTTAAACTCCTTCCAATTCTCTTAATATAATAAAGATAAATAAAATTTCTATCTTGAGGTTCTCCAAAAAAAAAAATACGTGAAAATCCATTTACAATAGACAATTTTCTATTCAAGCAATGAATTGATTACTTGTTTGATTGACTACTTGTATATTAAATGATATTACTTCGCCATCCGCCGCCGTGTGCGCTCAGTGCACATGGCGCAATGAATGCTGTGCGCATAATCGCGTCGTGTGCAGCGAAGCGAGCATAATCACAGCCTATCTTCATAATAATACTTCTCTTTGCTTTGTTCACAAACCCATTATTCAATAAATGTCATGTTGCCTCGTAATTTGTTACTTGTATTTACTTGCTTTCTAAACTTAAAATACATCGATTTTTATGTTTACTATCAGCGTCCATTGTTTGGCGAGAAATTATTTTATTGTTTATATATTTAATGAAAGTACACAAAAGCTAATTTACAAATTCGCGTCTATTGGACTTTATAGTAAATGTACTTCTGGATAATAAAACTTTCCTTGCTGCCCCACCAACAGTATACGAAAAAAAGTAAAATAGAACATTGTGTCATTTTTATTCTGTGGCCCCTTCCCCCGTTCGTCTGCGTCGCACTTTCAATAAGTTGCCGCCATTTGTCCGCAGCATGATGTTCATGTACAGCGCCATCTGTTGCGCCTCCGAGACGAACTCGAACTCCCGCACGCACTGCACCAGGAAACACTTCAAGAAGTTTAGTGCGTATCTTTTACCTGCAATATAAACAAGCTTTATATGTATATATTTCATATGTATATATGTATTTGTCAGTTTACTAATTTCAAAACACTTAATACATTTTTACAATTTATGCACGAACCAACAACACTTTTAACAAAACTGTCTCTTAGTATGCCGACTGACAGATACTGACTATACAGATTTTAAGATCGAGAATGACATAAATAAAAGACCTCTAGAACACCTTTAGAATTTATCTTCAGTCTTAGACAGAAATATTTATGCTGGCTGAAAATAAAAATGCCTTCAGATAGAATTTGGGTACTCATTGTATCACGCGTAACTCACCGATACAAACACGCTTGCCGATGCTGAAACTGAGTAGCGCCGCGGCACCGTCGCTTCCGGCCTGGAGCCAGCGCTCGGGCCGGTACTGCAGCGCGTCCGCGCCCCACACGCGCCGCGACCGCCCCGCGCCCCACAGGTTGAACCCGCATATCGTCCCCGCAGGTATCACGCACGATTCTGTATTACAAAGTAAAAGGATGGTAAGAAAACACCTTTATTATAGCCAAAAAAAGTCACGTTCTGGCATATAACTATGTCTAACTTTTAAATTTAGTTGCTACAGTTACTTTCATATTTATATGAGAGAAATTAACGTAATAGACGCGGTGTTCCCTTTGTTTGCCTTTTTAAAAGTATTGATTGGATCGCACTCTATGTTTATATTATTACTCTACTCACTGAGCGTCACATCCCTGTCCGCGTGTCGCAGCGCGCCGGGGACAGGTGGGTACAGGCGCAGCGTCTCAAAGATGACAGCTTCGCAATAGACCATTCTGCTGAGGTCTTCTTTACTAACGGCACGCTTTGACTCACCATACACATTTCTAACTCTAAAAAAATAGCAAAAAGTACGTAACTTTTTTTAAGTCGGTCACAATTCAGTGGGTAGTGGATACTGACTGTGGTCAGTCATAATCTAAGTAATACAATTATCACGAGTATAATATATAATTTATTTGCGACTCACTCATCGTAGACTTTCTGCTGAACGTCCTGCCTGCAGCCCAGCACCAGCAGGATAAAGTTGAGCGCGATGGCGGTGGTCTCCTGGCCGGCCAGCAGGATCGTGTTCACCTCCGCCAGGATCTGCTCCTCCGTTAGGCTCGAGTCACTCTCTCTCATCTCGAGAAGAATATCGAGGAAAGATTTTACTGGAACTTTATATAGCATATCAATAAAACATCTCGAACAAGCAATGCACCATACCTTTATAATCCCCTCTTTATTCTCCAATTTTCCTTATCCCTTGCCTTCTTTTTCCAGAAAATGAATGAAATGAAAAGACAGACATATACAGATAGGTAAGTTTCAAAACTTTTATGATTATTTTACTTGTTATTGGGCAACAGTGATCATATTCACCTCATAAGTCGCTTGCTCGTTCGCCGTCAACTACAAAGCTGCAAATGTTAAATGTGAAATTATTAAAAGCGTGAGCTGACAAATATATTTAACTGACCTTTATTTTCTGCATTAGATTTTTCGGTAATTTTCGCCATTTCCAAAAAATTAATTCTTTTTCTTAAAATCTGTAAACATTGCCACATATTTTCTATATGAATTATCCAAAAAATTCAACTACAAAAATATTTTGTTTTAAAATGGATACAGACACATCAAACATATCAAAAATGTTTGTCCTTTGAATCACTTCTTACATTATTCGAGAAACTGTTTAAACAGTACAAGACCAACAATTAGAAGCGAAGCATATTAATTTTTACTTCTCGGACTTCGCCGAGATCAACTATCATATTTCTAGCAACTGTCACTTTTTGTTTTTAGTTTTAACCTTACTAAAATCTACGCTCAGGAGGGTCAAGCCCGACCTCCCCCCCTGCCATATCACAATCCTGGACCGCCACTAATCATTACCAATTCACTTACCGTTTTATTGACATTACTAATCAACTGCATGCACTGCGTTGTCTCTGTATGCGTGTTCGACAGGCGAAATATTGCTTTCGGGTGTAGGAAGATGTTCATAACACGATCCATAAGCAAGTCCTGTACACGAATGATCGCTGCCGAGTACTGCCCGATGGCGAAGTCACCACTAACGGCTGACTCGCCAAGAGCTGTTTCTGAAATAATTATTACAAATCACAAATACACATTTCCCGAAACAATACGCTCAACCCGTCCGTCTTGGTCGAGCAATATCCGTAAACATTCCTCTACTGAAGAATCTTTTGTTTCGAGTAAGATATTTGAAAAAAGAGGAGATATGTTATCTTTTGCTCATAGTAACTGCTGTTTGTTGGACTTACATACAATAACCAATTATGAAGAAAGCATTTACCGTTATTTTAAACTGAACTTCTGATTTTCCTTTCGTCAAATTTATCCTCCAATAAGATAAACATATGAGCTGGTCAAACTTGCGGGAGTGCACTGCACGAGGGCGGCAGAGAACCAATCCTCGTGGCGATCAAAGATGGAGGCCTACGTCCAGCTGAGGACGTCAAATGGTTGATGACAGTGATCAGAAATGTTCTTGTAGTAAAGTTTTAACTTACCGCATATAGCCTCAAGTGTTAAAACACTTAAATATTTCTTCAGAAGATCAAAGGGTTCACCGTTGACTTCAGTTTCAAGGTTTTTAAGTAACTTTGAAGATTGCTTATTGAAGACTGTTAGAAAAGCATCGACTGTGCTTCCCTTGAAAGCACTTCCGAGCTTCTTAACATTATGTTTCCAGATTACTCCTAAAATTAAAATATCATATAACATTTTACACTACGCATCTTAATTTGCACACTGATCGTTTTGACATTTTTATGGGAACTGCTCAAAAAAAGCATAAAATTTTCTCACCGGGTGCAGTGATCAGTCCATTCCCAAGTAACTCTTGCGTGAAACTATAAATGTAGGATTTGTCCAAGCATTCGACTGCACATGTCCGGATTTCTTCTGGGTCTGCCATCACTAAACAAAGGATAGCCTGCTCTTGGATCAGGAAATTAATTGCATTCGGCCTCGAACAATCAGAATTAAAGATGCGAAAATGGTTATAAGCAGGCATAGTATCATCTACATTCTGTTACATTATTTGTCATTCAACTGATCGATAAATATTCTTATATAATATTATACTCCGATAATACTCCGTCTGTCCTATAATACTTGTGATAATACTTCGGCTATTTTGGACTTCTTAAAGAAGTCTCAATTTTTTTTTTACGTTGTAGTAAAGCTTCTTGAAGACTTTTGGTTCAATAACACAACATATTGTCCATACTAGAAATAAAAGTAAAGTAGCCCCAAGAATATGAAAGAGAATATAATATATGAAACATATTTTTTAGTCCTTTGGAGGGTTTTTCAGTCGTAAAATTATTTGACAATAATCTTTTAACGTTTTCTTTAACAAAAACAAAACTGTCATCTGTCTCGTCATATTTTTAATATTCTTCCCATTTTATAACAATAATTTCCATAACAACTATTTGATGCATGCTATCTATTATCGTAACTAATATTCGCGGTCTCATTTTACAAAAAAAAAAACAGCCAGGAAAATAATAATGCGGGCGAAGTCAGGTCAAGGTCTAGTTGTATTTATAAGTCATTTATAAGACGTAGCGTACTACGTCTCATTCCCAATCTATTAAATCCAAACAGGGCCTGTTTTAAATCTACCAATTTTCAGTATATCTTCAGAATCCACGGTCACATTGTGTGTGAATGTCACATGTGACATTCAAAATAAAATGGAACCCATCTACGAATGTCACCTTTCTAACAAAAGAAAATTGAAATCGGTTCGGAATTTACGAAGTTCCGAAGTACCAAACATAAAAAGTATATAACCAAATTAAAAACCTCCTCTCTTTTTTTTTGAAGACGCTTAAAAATTAGAAATGTTTGCTATCGTGTGTTTTTGGTGGCCAGTGTATGGCAATGGCAAGAGGATCCTTTCTTGTCACACCTTCTCCTTCTAACCCAATAGTATTAAAAGAAAGAATACTTATTTTTACAGATAATGGGGATCTCAATAACTACACAATATATCGATTTGTAAAGAGTTTACAGCTGTAGAAATATTTTACCTCGTCCGAAACTAACTCAATCTTATGAATTAAATGGTTTACTCTTACCTACAGCAGGAATGTTACAAATCCACAGTACAAAAGGTTGATTTTTTTCTTCTATAATCTCAGATATTTCATCGTAATAGCTATACAAGTCTGTAAGAAAGAATGTTTGTAATAACTATTTTGTCTAACAAGACATTTTGAAAATATTTGTGCCCATTCCCCTTATTATGTAACGGCATTGCTGTGCAATGTGCTCCACCTCATATTATGTAATGACAAATATGATCCAACGCCTCGTTTTCACAAATTTATTTAATAGAGAAAACAGAGCTCCTGCTCGCATTAGTGTAATATTGAAACAAAATAAATATCTTCGCAAGGCTATACTATCTGACATAGATTACGATTCATGACCATATATATGTCCAGCAGAGGACTTTTATTGGCTGAAGAGGCGATGACCACGACGACGATCTGAAAAACTAAACGTAATGCAAGTGGAATTACCGAGCAATAAACTAAGAGAGAATGAGTTGATAATGGTATTAAGGCAATAACTTAACCCTGGGCGGCGCCTAGAAATTTGTACATGTTGCCGAAGAAAGGCATCTGCGTGTAACTGGGCAGGTGCGCGAGCATGCGGCGCGCACGCCGGCTCGCGAGCCGCATGCGCAAGTGCACGCACACTAGCGCCACTCCAAGCAACAGTAACCACAGCATCTGCAACGTGAGCGAAGGCTTAACAGTGAAAGAGCATAAATAAACGAATACGTTGTTCCGAATCAATACATAAACTTTGTAAAAAGAAACAAATGTCGCTTACAATAGAAAGCAGCCATTACACCATTTTATATTTGCCTCGAAAATGTAATTATCTGGAAATTATGAGACAGAGTGAAGTAAAATAGCGTGATGTTGATAGTTATCACGTAATATGAAAAAAAATCGGATTCCACATATATTTGGGAATTTGCATATTTACAATTTACATATTTTAAATTGTAAATATGTAAATGACGGTTGGATTCCCACACAGGTCAAAAATGTATGTGCATGAACATGTCTGTTTGTCTTGTGTCTGGATGTAAAGACCACCGGAGGACGGGCAGCAGCTTCATTTTCTAAGTACGGTGGAACATACTGCGATCGCCAAGCGTGGCGTTTATGGCACATTTTCCCATTGATGCGATCAGTGGAGGCCTGTGTCCAGCAGTGGACGATTATAGGCTGAGATGAAAATATTTTATCATAAACGGTGAGGTGTAATGTAACCCTTTGTTACTAAAGTTTAGGTTTTGTTAGACAGCGTAAGATAAAGAGTGAGTGTAGGCATTAACTGTTTCATATTCTGATAACTATTCGATGGTCAAACAACATTATCAATACGACAAAGAACTAAAAGCGTTTGACTAAAAATAAAGTGAGCAGTACAGAGCAGCAGTTTCGAAATAAGTCAATTTATTTCACTGCATTCTGCTAGACAACTTAACTTTCAGTTGATTTTAGGACACCAACTTGAATCATTCTGTTCTCTCGTAAAGGTCACACGAATCTACGTATAGCCGTATCTACGTCAACGCTATACATGTTTGTGGGAAAATTTAATATCAATTACACTGCAACCTTTTAATTGGTATAAATTAACCTTCTGGAAACAATTCTCACACAAACGAATTTAAAAAAAAACGTGCTTCTTTTCCGGCGGCCCTGAGTTTCGTTTTAGCTTTATAATTGTTTTTAAGATAATCTCTTTCTAATCGATAAATAGCAATAGCACAAAAATATAATTTACCATTTTTACGTATTGCGTTTTTAATGCCAAACCTAAATCAAAGGATCTATAACTTGTATAATATAAAAAACAGCCTATGGCAACTGCTAAGAATTAAAGAGAAAACACACGCCTATCTTTTTAAGGTTTTATCATTGGATATAGTAAATATAGATTCGTGTTATATTTTTCCATTTCCATCCATTTTTTCAGTTCCCCCGTTAATAATGCGATCAATGGGGGTGGCCTATTTCCGGCAGTGGACGATCATAGGCTGAGATGGATGGATGGATGGGTTAGAATTTACAAAGTTTAATATTTTGCAAATTACGTAACTAAGTCTGGCAAAGGACACTTTTTTAGATTGATTTCCGATCACAGGCGGGGAGGGATCCCACCGGGTTACTAGATCGATCAGGTAATATCACAGCAGTTAGATATTCCTACTTTAATTTTAAAAAAAACCTATGCCAATATCATAAAGAGAAAAGATTTAATTGTTTAGTTAAACTCAAAAACTACTGAAACAATTTTAAAAATTCTTTAACCATAAGAAATATATTCTGTCAGCGAGCAACTTAAGCTATATATTTTTATTTTCTGATTAGACGATTATTTTTTTATTGATATTGGACGAAACAGCAGTGGGCTACTGATATATGATAAAAATTTAATTACGTACTACATTAAACATTAAAAACATATTTTATATTTTTAGGTGATAAAAATATACATAAAATATTTAACTATACTTACAATATGTGCCGTGTAATTCACACACTAATCTAAGACTGTTCGATCCTTATTTCTCGATCGTATGTACGAAGAGAATTATTAAATATTATCCAACACGCAATTCCAAGGATAAGCCTTGTCTACGTTGAAGTGAAAATTGCGCTATAATGATTTAATATCATGAAGTAGGGGCGGCGTAGCGGGGAGAGGGGGGTGGTCCACTCCGGGTGCCAAACTCTAAGCATCAAATGTCTCATCTACGTCACTCAAATGGTGATGTCATTTGAGTGATTAGATGAGACATTTGATGCTTGGAGTTTGGCACCCGTAGTGTACCTCCCCGTGATGTAGATCCGGTGACTTTTTTTGTCGTCTATCCAGCACCAAAGTGGTGACACGATCACAAAGGGGTGACACGATCGCCAAGGAGTGACGAAAACCAAGGACCTTGTATTAGCTGGATTTCCCAAGCAAATGAACGTCCTGCGCTTGAGGGAACTGCGTTTTTTTTCTGCCAGAATTTCTGTTTTTTCTGTTGATCGCAACCTTCGTTGACCACCAATTGATTATTTTTTTTGCTTTCATTATGTTCAGTAAACTTCGTAATTACTTGTAAATATTGTTACGGTGGAACATACTGCGATCGCCAACCCGTGGCCAAAGCGTGGCGATTATGGCACATTCCCCCCCCCCCCCAATTATGCGATCAATGAGGGAGGCCTATGTCCAGCAGTGGACGATCACAGGCTGAGGTGGTGGTGGTGGTTGCTCGTTAATACTGATTTATGTGATCAGAATTGAGAGTGTTGAATGACACATGTCTTTAAAAATATAGTGATATGCTATATGTGACGTGCGGTGTATAATAATATCGCGGTAAATAAGGTATTTATAAATAATTAATTGTGTAATGAGGATACGGGCGCGACCGACCCAGTCCGACATATATCGCGGCAAAGTAGTAGCAACTAAGTGACAGCTACCCGTAGGCATCCGTAACAGGAAAATTCCTTTAATAGACACAGCAGGGGATAAATAGAAATCCATACCCTCTAGGGTAGATGAGGATTCCTTTTCCTTTCTTCTTCCTCTTAATGTCGAATTTCTAATTTTTTTCAAGAATCCTCTTCATCATCCGTTTCCACAGGATCAATTGAAAAAATCCTCTTCCTTTTCCTCTTCCCCATATTAAGACGATTTTTAAGAGGAAGTGACCTTAGAAACACAATAGAGTTATTTCTCTCCTACTTCTATTATTTATTCATTGCTATTCGTTTCGTTTAGGTAGCGCGCCTATTCGTTGGCGTGAAGGGAAATTGTTCACTCCGCTTTAGTGTGCGTTAGTACAGCTAGGCTGTGTTGTAAAACCGAATGTTAGATCTAGCTATGTCAGGATGTTAAATAAGGAGTCGTAATAATATGATTTCCCAGTTTATTATTAGAATTAGTACAGCTTGGCTAAATTTAATCTCGAAAATGAATTGGGTCGATCGAATGATTTTCGATATCATGTAATTTATCTACAATTACTTACGACTTATTTGTATAAATCTTTATTTGCCTAATGTATCGAGTCATCGATAGACATATATCGATAAACTTATAACCGAAACTTAATTAGTTAATACTATATGACCGACACATTCATTGCCCTAATTAGTAAATTTGAATTGGGAAAATAATATAATTTTATTGTGAACTAAAAAAATAAATTATTACGTAAATCGACAAATAAAAAGTAAAACATAATCTTTAAAAAATCTTATTTGGTAATTTTTTTTTCAGAGGCACTTGAAATAATTTATTTTAATACTTAAACCTTAATCCAGATTTTTTGAATCTAATAAAAAATAATACAATTTGTATTAGATTCAGGCTGCTCCAGTCATCTTAAGTGTAAATAATTTAATAACCAAAACAATTCTTAATTGATCTTGATAGTCATATAAACAACAAGAAATAATATTACTTACCTGTATTTAAAAGGAAATGGTTCATTTTGAATATACTAAATATTCCAAAAAAATAAGTAGATATACTAAACAATAATTTAAAAATGTAATTAATTGAGTATAAATATTTATTTAAAGCCTATTTCTCGCTTTTTGATATTTACGCTAATATTACACGATATATTTTTATTTATATAATAATCAGTGAATTGATATTCCGGGTAAGCACTATAGATAATTAAGGAATCGTCCAATGAAGCAATGGATGAATATATTTTGACCAAAAATAATATTTGTATTATGTTTTTATTGATTTCTCCTCCTCTTCCTCATAACATATTCTCACAACCCTACCCTGTCAAATCGTCTTCCCCTTTCCATCCATTCCTTGTTAAAAGAGGATAGAAAGGGGAAGAGGACTAGAATTAGGCCACCGGCACCGCTCTCATCAGACAGAACGCAGAATTACTTCTACTTCACGCCTGTCTTCTGTGAGGAGCTAAGGGGAAGTAAGTAACATTTATTCTATGCAAACGTATTGGCGGGAATCAACTAGTCATAATAATGCATTGTTTTCACCAAATATTTTGAATCGACTACAGTAACTGTCATGTATGTGGATATAGTTGTATGTTTATGTCCCGAATTATAAAAAGTTAAAACTTATAAAAAAAAATATTGTTTTTATTTAACAAAAGTTTTATTATTTAATGTTTTAGTTTTATAGTAAAAATCAATATTTTTCTTATCTGGGTATTTATAATGACAACACGCTACTTTTCTGACGTTTCATTTTGACATTTAAAACTTTCGTATTTATATTGTTAATGTTATTGACCAACCAAAATCAATCCAAATTTGGCCCATTTCAAAAATTCCAGGTTTGGAACGTTGTTGCGACTTGTTATTGTATATGTGGAATTATTTTAATTTGTAGACATTTTTAATTATATATTTTATACAAAAACGTTAAATCATTTATGAAATCAAAACATGTCTGAAAAAGACAAGGGAAAATTAAACACCCAAACAAAACACATACCAAAAGATGCTCAAGTAATAATGTCTATCATGAAGGAAGTAGGAATTACAGATTACGAGCCAAGAGTCATTAATCAGCTTCTAGAGTTTATTTTTCGTTATGTGACCTGCGTTTTGGATGACGCGCGAGTGTTTGGTAATCACTCAAAGAAAAAAACTATCGATCTGGATGATGTGAGGTTGGCTGTTCAATTGCAGCTGGACAAATGCTTCACGAGTGCACCGCCGCGGGAAGTTTTGCTAGATATCGCGAGAACGAAAAATGTTCAGCCCCTGCCATTGATTAAGCCACACTGTGGACTTCGGTTACCACCTGATCGGTAAGCTATTTTTCTGAAGATTTTCGAAATAATTGCTAAAACCTTCAACTTCACTTCAATGCTAATTATGTGGTGTACCCTGTGGTTACATTATTTATGTCTTCATTTGGAACAGAGGATAATAGCAAAATTTAAACCATAAAAACTGTGGTAGTGTAGCTTCTTACTGCAATTCTAAATGAGTCATTGGGATGCAGCCCTGCATAATATTTTCCCAAACATTGTTAATAGTTCATGTAGAACATAGTTCAGTAAATAAATAGTTGAGTAGATATTCTATTCCTACAAGCTACTAAAGAGTTGTATGCTGAAGATGTATTTCACAAAGGCATCACTTCATGCTATCATTTTGCACAGATGCTGTGATAGTGCTAATGCTACTATCTTAAGTGAGCCATTTATTAAAATACAATATTGTTCAACATGTTTCCTATCTATTAAAAATTGTGAATTGAAGTGTTGCAAGAATTAATAATAACCAAGTTCAATCTTTAATATGTAAAACAAATAATTTTGAATCTACAGTTGTTTTTGTTTTATTTTCAGGTATTGTTTGACAGCATGCAACTATAGATTAAAAACTCCAGCAAAGAAAGCTATTACAAAACCACCGACAACGGTGCCTGTTGTCAAAGCAATGACCACACCAAAACCTCTCACCACCCAGCAAAATGTGGTTGTAAAGAGACCCTCTGGAACTATAGTTAATGTTTCAGCTTCAAAACCTAATGTTGTTCCCAAACCACTCCTTAAATTTACTTCGGGTAGCAAGGTATGTAGTTTTAAATTATTTTGTTTTATAATTTATGTCTGTGCTATGGAATAACTGTTCTCCATTTACAATAGTATATAAAAGTCTACTTGTCTGTTTTTCCCATATGTCCTATGCAAGTCTGATAATGTATCTGAAAATATTTTGTTCGTTATTATGTCAATGGGTAGACATTGTCATTACATTCCAACTCCTTATCTCATAGTGAGTGTTGTCTAATAGATAATAATGATAAGTGACAAAACAGTAGTTACACAAAAATGTAGAAGCTCAAAGTAAATTTTTGGATACATTCTAAAGCTGATGTTTCAGATAACCCAAAATCATCAATGAAATTACTTTGGGTTATAGCTGTCTGGCTGTTCCAAATCAAAGCCTTTTACACTAAGATTTGTAAATTCCAAAATATTTGCAGAAGCCATCATTTTCGCAAATTATAACATTAGCTATTCATATTATACAATTAAATGAACAAGGTAACAGGGAACTTTGCAGACATAATCAATAATTAATTCTGTTTAAAGGTTGTTGCTAAACCGGCGGTGCGTGTGACAGCTGGCCCCTCATCCCAAGGTTCCCTTAAAATGGATGTGGATGAAATTGGTGCACAGAAACGCAAGAGAGATGATGATGATTATGATATGTAACATACAAATGTAGGAGAATGTCTTTGTTTAAGATTGCTTTGTCTATGTTAAGAATACAAATAATTATAGGTTTGATGGATTTAGTTTGATAATAAATATATGAGGTTGCAAATTCTAATTTTCATCTATAAAATGTGATAGACAATCAAAAAACATTATAAAATAAAACATTAAAAAATATACTCTTTTATTAAAAATACAATATAAATAATTTTCAATTATCCTTAGATGTTACAAAAATATTTCAAAAAATCACAAAACGTATCTCAATTTTATTTCTTCTCATACTTGTAAAAACCTTCACCTGTCTTCATCCCTAATTTGCCTTCAGACACCAATTTATTCAATAAAGGTATCGGCTTAAATAGTTGCTGATCGGGGTATTTCTTATGCCAGCCATCCAGGATAAATTTGTTGGTATCCAGACCGACATAGTCTGCTAACTCCAATGGACCCATAGGATACCCTGCTCCCAGTTTCATTGCAATATCAATGTCTTTAGCCGATGCATCACCTACAAGAAAAATAACCATTTTTAAGTTGTAAGAGCACAGAATTTATGTAATAAGTTAAATAATGAATAATTTTAATTGTGTGGGAACATAGCAAGGAAGGATCAATTGTTATAAATCAATTTTTTTTTTTTACAAAAAATGCAAATAAGCAAGAGGCTTACTAAATATAAAGTAACCACCCATAGGCATGCACCAGTTGTAGATGCAATGCTTAAATGGACAGAAGAGGGGATATACAGAAAAATGATATTTCATAGACATCACCTCCCCATAAAATCCTCTTCCTCTTTCCATCCTTTCTTTGTTAGGAAAATGGACTAGAATTAGGCCTCTGGAACCTCAAAGGAACTGCAAAATACATCTACTTTGTATCAGTCTTCTGTGACATTCTGCTATTTCATCAGTCAAGCTAGTCCATTTGTGCAACAGTTGTGGGCTGTACCACCTTGACGAATATTAAATTCTATGAAAATAAAATTACCTCTTTCGTACAGTCTAATGGCCTCAGCAATGTAAGGCACCAGTAACCTGTTAACTACAAAACCGGGTGTGTCCTTGCAGGTGATGCAAGTCTTGCCTAGCGCTTTGCCCCAGTCCATCATGTTCTTGTAAGTGGTTTCAGATGTTTCCGCACCTCGCACCACCTCTAGTAAACGCATCACTGGCACTGGATTGAAGAAATGTAAACCCCCAAATCTGTTATGGAAAGTAATTGTAGTTACTATGTGAACAATAAATAAGAAGTAGATTGACATACAAGGATTTTTTTTTTTATATAAAAGAAGGGGAAAACGAGTAACGAGTTGCTCAAAAGAGTGATCACCGCTGCCCATGAACATCCGCAACACCAGAGGAACCGCAGATGCGTTGCCGGCCTTTTAGGAAGGTGTACGCTCTTTTCTTG
>DWLR01002825.1:0-14625 GCA_018246295.1 Papilio alexanor hazarajatica | reverse complement strand
CCGAGCGCCTCGCATGCCTCTCGCTCGCATACAAAACTGCTGACACAATACGCATTCGCACTTACAGTGTCCCTACAAATTTAATGAATAATCAAAAAAAATAAAACCAAATCTACCAAAGGGAGGAGCTTGACTTTACGGGATCAATACCTTGATATCGCGTTCCTTATACCTTACCTTTGTTGTACTTTTCTTTACCTTTCTATTATCGTAATAAAAATAGGAAGTTTGAGAACCGCCGTAAGAACGAGGAACGAATGACGAATGTGAATGATTGATTAATGTAATGGCGTTAGCACCCGAGAGGCCGCCGGTCACATCTTACTGACATGACAATATGTGGACAACAACAAATACAATTAGATATTATGACAGTACAAGAATAAACGGGCAAATATTGTTATCGAGCTGGATAACAATATTATGAACAAAGATTAGCAAAAAGATATACCATGCAAAGAGAAAATGTAAGTAAATGATGAGTCCAAATCAGTTTACTTAAGCAAGTTATGACTAGAAATTATGGTCTACATTATAAATTCTACTATATTATGGTACTTCAAGAAAAGAGCGTACTTCTTCCTAAAAGGCGCCAAAGAATGAATAAGTTACTACAAAACTAGTGCTTGGATCAAGTCTCGTTGTAGTCAGGGCCCAGTTTTATGTATGTTTTTATAAAGTAAATTTTTATAACTTAAAAAAAATAGAACGGTGCTCAAGAATTATTAAGTGTTCCTAGCTGGATGTAGATCACCAAGTTAATCAACCGTTGACTACGTACAAAAACATAGGAAATTTTAGTGAATATTTCGTAATTTCGCTTGACGATTCCCCGGCCAGACGAACATTTCCTTTCTATGCCATTAATATAGATTACGAGATACCACGGTCTGCGTTTCCACGATCCCGCGCAAACAACGTACGGAACTGGACGTAAGTTGATTAATTAAAAAACCACTCGGCACGTAAGAACAGACAAATCCACGGGACAAGGGACAGTCTATAATCATTTATCTCGAGTTTAATAAAAGCTGGATAATTTATGGTGGTCGGACGAAAGGTAATGTCGGATTTAGTTTTACTGTTGTGCGTGAGTGACAGCTAGGATAGCAAATCTTATGATATCTTCTACGGGAGTATTTAATTAATAAACCTCATAACATTTTGTCGTAGTAAGTTCGTAGCGGTTCGAGTGGTTCATTCAACCTCACATAATAGATATCACAGTGAGTTGGTGGTATTTATACTTTTGCGTTTCTTCTGACAAATCAGATGCCACAAGTCCCTTCTTTCATCTCTCAAGTAATTGTATTTAGATAACTTAATATTCAGTTATCTAAACACAATTACCTTCAGAGCTAAATTAGATAGACAGGATTAAAGGTAAGTGATGTAAGGAATCAAAGCACCTTGGCTTACCTTTACATAAAGTTAAGTTGGAATATCGACATTCTTAATAATTTCAGTACAAGATTCGATTCCGTGCCGCTTGATTTTGAACTGTGTGAAAAACCTGTAGTGGCTATAATAAGTACAAAATGTAATAAAGTTAAAACTAAACAAGATATTAGCGTTAACATTATTGAAGATTCGGCACCGCCAGTGTAAATAGCAGGTAGTAAATTTACGTTCTTCGTTATATTACACTTTGTGGTCGTTTGTATCTCCAACGGAATATATCACCTAAGTAAATACATTTCAGTTTAGTAGTGGTTTAATTGATGGACGGTATCTACCCACAGATGGGTTTGATGGCAACCCTATAAAGAAAATAACTATATCGTATAATAGTTTCATAACTATGGCGATCGCTTAATATAAGTACCTCTCATATAAGTTCATTGCAATATAAAGCAGACTTCACATAGATAAAGTAATGAAGGCGATTAAAGACGAGAATAGTGTGAGCCATAATTGTCAATAATAATGATCGACCAAAGCGTGTCCTGGCATAAGAGACGTCCCCAACGCAATAAGAATCCAAACACAATCGCACTGATATACGCAGCCACTAAACCGTCCATTATATCAGCAGATTAAAGGCCACTTTACTCAATATTCCGTAAAATATTGCCCCATAAATAGAGGGCCGCGGAGACGTGATCAAGTCGGCCCGTGTGTAATCCCGTTAAAAATTGCCAAACAGAAAACAAACCGACGATGGCGGACAGTTATTCATCAAGCAGCAAGAAATAAAAAGCTAAGATGAACCAGTCGAACGTGGTTCCGTAATCAATATAGTAATATGTGATTATATCGTTTTTAATTACGAACTTCTTTTTTTATATTTAATCAATGTTTAATTCCATCAATACGTAAGATTAAGTACTGATTGTATGTATATTGGCGAACAATAATGGCATAAAGAATATGACATAATTCTAACACCTTTAAAAGTATTTTGAGCGATAATACATATAAACTGTAATTCTATGGTGAACTAACTAGCGACAAATATTGAAATTATCCTACAAGATTGACCAATGATCTGAGCAAGGTTGCGGGAGTGCACGGATGATGGCAGGGGACCAATTTTTGTGGCAATCAATGGGGGAGGCCTACGTCCAGCTGTGGACGACCATAGGTTGAAGCGAGCGATAGAAACTATGAACGATAAATCTATCTAATAACTCTCAATTTATTATTTAATTATTAACCACTAAGGAACCCTAAATTTTGCCGAGAAGCCATAAACGTACCCGATGACATCCAAAGACGTCCCGACGCTCCCGACAGATACGGATGGAATCGGTGGCGGTGACAGGGACGCGGCCAAATGACCACGACCGCCGGACGGAGACAAAAGCGATGCCGCCGTAATAAAGCAGGATTGATGAAAAAGTGCTAAGCCACGCCGATAGAGCGGCGCGGCCCAATAACGGAGCTTTGTTTACAAACTCGAAAAATAATGTTTTTTGAGTAAAATAACTATATTCTACGATTTGTGACTTTATTTGTAGGTGGATAAATTGTATCCAGCGGTATACAAAAGAATGGTATGGACGGGCCAGAACGGCAGTATATAAAAAGTGCTTGTGATGTTAAGAAACTGCACAACTTTAAAAAAACCACGAGTGACTTAAATGCTAAGACGTGAATGAGATATTCCAGAATTGGGCGCAATGAAGATCCTTTGCTTCCGTTTAAAATTTGTCATTCTACATTTATGTTTTCTTAATGATGCGCAGAATCTCGTGACTTGGACCACAACCTCCGGCGTCTTCTCAGCGGCTTTAATACAAAGCTATTGCTATTACTGAGATCGCAATGAGCGGGACTGGCCATCGAACACCGCCCGGCTTAACCGGACTCACTTTACCGGGATTTCGGATATGACGTAAAGCACTCACTTAGCCTCCCTCCCCTCCACATTCGCGTCTCCCTGACCGACTTTTTCTCCTCCTATTTATTAGCTTAGGTTACATTCGAGGATGGAACGAGGCTTCGGCGAGATAATCTTCGGAATATGGATGCGGATTACGCAGTCGACTCGCTCTACCATTATTTTCGCCGTCTTTATTAAATAAGGTTACGAAATTGGAATGTTTCTTGAATAGATTAGGTTTGAATTTTCAAAGAGAAGATTTTTTTTTCATGTTTATAAAAACGGGTCAACCGACCGATATACGACATCTGTTTAATTCGACTCGTATGTCTGCCAGATACTACTCTTATATAGATAATGTTAGTTTAGTTGTAACATTTAAGGGAAAGCTTAGTAAATTTGGTTAAATCAACTGCAAACGAATTAAAAAGACACCTATTTGTTATTACGAACATGACTTACTAAGTTACTATTGTAGCAGAAAATAGTTAAACACAAATCAGTCAGAAGCTGGAGGAAAATTGTATACGTAGAACAAATGGTATGAAAACCGACTCCCACGTAACCCTTTATTATTAAAATTAAAGGAATCGCGACGCACCAGCACAAGGTCACATAACGTACGTACGTCCTACGATAGAATAACGAACTTGTTAACTAGTCGCCTTATAAACAATTCAAGCGGCCACAAAAAGCGGAACGGACATATTTACAGTTGAAGCGAAATTAGCGTCTCGTGCCCTATGCTTTGTTGAAAGGGCATAGCCAGCGCCCGGAGGGACACCTGTCGACCATACGGTCACACAAACATATATTAATAACACGTTAATTTATTAACAAACGCTGTTTATCCAGGGATTAACCGAGAATAGTTTTAGTTGAACAACAAAGGACCCGAAAGGGTTCAAAGCGAATTTCTTGCCGACGTATTTACCTTAGGTTGGAGGTGATAGTAATTTTACGCGAGGCCGGGCCGGGCTTTGCTTTCGGTCAAACATTTGTTCAGTACTTGCCCGTGTGTTAATATCTCTAATTCTCTCCAATTCTGTACATATCATTGTGAATAAGTTTGCGATTATGTTGCTTTTAAATTCAGTAAAATTCCTTTGTACATCTTTACTTTAAACACTTATCAATGCACTTGTGTTTGCTTGAAGTTTTCGCTCCTTTCGGGTAAAATCTTAAAATCGAAACGTTGAACGTGGCTCGTGTGTTAAATTTTATCCAAAATCAATAGTATAAGACTACATATGTGTATATACATATGCGATGGTAAGAAATCACAAATTTGAATTTGAAAACCTTAGTACTATGGCTCTGTACAGAAATCTATTTTACATTTTTTATTAATGAGAAATAAATTAATTCTCCGTACAATCGCGCAAGTAACAAAGAAGGTTTAAGTAAACTTGCAGTAACGTCAAGAAAAAGGCACCTTTACAAATCAAACATCAAACCCGGTCTCTCCCGGGGCGGGCGGGCAAACAGTCCGGAGATCGCACAAAAGGCGAAAGGTCCGAAACCGAAGCGATGCATCATTAATAAGCCACCGGCCACATTCATTGTTGCACTATATTTAACAACTACCCTCAGGAAGGACTTCGTACGGAGGGCAACACAGGTCGCAACAATGCTGTCGTATTGGCTGCACTATAAATGTTAGAAATGTGGCAAATGAGCAAGCGGTCACTAAGTGATCGCTACCCATAAACAGTAAAACTTGTTGCACAAGCATTTGCGAGTTGCAGATGCGTTGCCTACCTTTAAAAGACAGTGGAGGAGATAGACGTTAAATTGTAATTTTCTTCTCCTATCTATCCCCTTCTCCGCTTCCTCTCCTCTTTCCCTTCCCACCCTTTCCTTATTGGAAAAGGGTTGGGCAGGGGAAGAGGACGAAAATAAGGCCCCCGGCACCTCACTCATCAGACGAAACTAAGAATACTTCTACTTACGCTATCTTCTGTAAGGTCGTGGTATATCACTGGTTTTTCAGTGGTATTTCAAGTTTAATACTTTGGATGGTTCTCTGGCCAACTGATGTAATAAAGATGCATCTCAATGATCACAGCCCGACCGAGCGGATAGTGTCGGTGACAGGTGCTGTGTGGCCGGCTGTAGCGAATTAAACCGCCGCAATTGAAGGAAAGTAACGCCAACAACTCTTTGTTGTAGCGAACGCTCGGAGCAAATAAAACTATTGCTATAAGCGCTACTTTAGCTAATTAATTTGGATTCGTTATGCGGCTCACAACAAAATTATTATATTTATCAATATATACTTTAAAATAATAGTACAAAGGTGCTTTCAAAATGACACGTCGAAAGATTATGAGAATATTATTATTTAGACTGCAAGTTATTTAAATTCTGTATGTATTTTAGTGCAGACGTGTCCACCTATACCAATAAAAATTCCATCTGCAATTCCAGTCAAGATATAGGAAACTAACTTAATAGAAGAAATGATTACCATCATGGTTATCACTGTAGTACATTTTGCAGTATCGACTGTTCATATCCACTTAAGTTTAGCAATTTTCGGGCAACAACGGTTACTTCGCTTGGCTAATCAGGGCACATTTTTCAACTAGTTTAAGCATTCATTTGGTAAAGTGTAATTATCGAAAGGTAATAAAGTATAGTAAACATCGATAGATGTTTACAAAAAGCGGTCCACTCGATCCGATCGAGTTGTTTCGAAAATTTTCGACTTCCGTCGCGAAAAAAATAAAAAGAATCAGATTTCCGAGTGGGGAACCCTTCAGCTTCCTGCGAAGTGGCGTCATAATTATCCCTTAATGATTCGTTCGAGCTCCATCGGTGTGGCCCGGTATTAATATTCCATGCATTGAGTGTGCGTACAGATATTGTGTGCTTTTTCTTAGGGCTATGGAATATGTAGATTGATTTAAAAGTTTTCGCGCTTAGTTACATTATTGTACCAAGATGAACTTTCCATTCAATTTTGAAACTGTAATGTCACTTTGTATAGCAATGATCTGGGCGTAACTATAAGGATTTGTTAATGGAAACAACCGCTGTTAAATGTTTAGTTTGTTGCTGTCTATTACGGTCACCAAAATTACAAATTCAACTATCGTCTTAACCAACGAATGATGAGGTCTAGATTTAGAAGTCGACTTCGAAAACCAGAAAGAAAGTATTTGGATAGAAGTACTATGGTACTGCACAGAGTTATATAACTCATTTTTTTTACCATGTTTTGAAGATTATTTCTAAGTACAAAAATCATAAATGACATTTGTATACAGTATGTTTTACACTTTTCAGACAATCCAGGTACACAATCTGAATATTGCATTAGACGTACCAAAGTCGCCATAGTGCGAACACGGAGCGCGGAAGTGCGCTTTCGAGTCGATTGTTTCACGAGATTTTAATAACGGTGCAACGCAAAGAACAAGTCGAAAGCCATTGTTGACTTCAAGATGGTTGGTGGGCGCGCCGCTCGCTGCGGGCTGTATTCCAGTTTGATTTCTGTCAAGACGCCGCTGTCCTCTCTCTGAATCGAGGGTGTTATTAAAGTGGAGCGGGAAATACGTAATTCTTCGTTAATTCCTCATTGAAGTAAATAAGAAAATTAGTTTCGATGGATTAAGTAAAACCCTAGGGCAAAAGTATGTGACTGCGACAAGAATTGAAGCGTCTTAATTTATTTTATTATAAAATTAAATATCAAAATTTGTAGCAAACGATACTTATGTACGGTTTTTGAAAACAACGGTAACCAATGCACCTTAGAATACATATGCGATGGTTAAAGCCATTGTATAGCTGGCATTAATTGAATGACACACCATTTGAATAGGATAAACAAGATACTGTCCGTATTGTTTATTAATTGTTAAATCCATTCTGTGTGCCTCTTTCTTAGTGAATCGTCCGAATGAAGGTACGCTCAACCCAGGGCGTGTAGTTAACTCCGAGCGATGTGTGGCACTTTATATACATTTAACGGCGTCCCAAATTTATGTATTGTTCCTCAAGATGCTTCGCGTTGTCCCTTGAACAGGTAATGACGTTATTTATTGGCCATAAACCGGTGTCCCGAGGTCGGGCACAAAGACTGGCTGCGGTTGATGTCGGCATCATTAATGCTCGTTATTTAATAGTTTGATAGTTACGCCTCCGCCCCTTATTCAGTAATAGATTATTGTTATACTGCGACCTCTTGTCCCGTTGCGGTAGTGTTCCGTGACTCTTGGCATCTTCTTGGGCCAGAACTTAACATCATCGTTATGCTGTGCATCTTTCTTTATACGCTCTTTTATTGTTGAGACTGATCAAAACCGAATAATTGTAGCGTTGGTTATTACGCTGTATTACGGAACAATACGCGTATGTCCTAAACCAACATTACACGAATAGGCGGATTCATTTGGAAATATACAAGAAAGAATATGGTCGTGAAGCAAAAGACTATATTTAGACTGTTGTGTTTAGTCTGAGTCACTATTTTGTTTTTCTTAACAAAACGACGATAAGCATGAATGGTTACCTACACTCATGAAATAGGCTATATATATAAAGTAAACGTTTTATTTATATATTAACCATCGTTCGGGGAATTTTTCAGGGGCTAAGGATGTGTGGATGTAAATAACCAAATTATTTTACTATTTAAAGCTCACATGGAGTTAGATTCTGGATGTCCTAGAATCTAGAATCTAATTCCGCGTGGAATTTAAGTGGCCCACTCAAATGAGGCGTAAATCGAAGTTTAAAACAACTATCTGGAATAAAACATATATTTTTTCGCTCGGCAGTCGGCAGTCGCAGCGGCAGTCGGCGGGGGCAATTATCCGCATCTCGGACACAACAGCGCAGACGTCCTCCACTCACAATGGCTGCCACTCGAGGTCTCAGTGAAACGAACGAATCCACTACTGCTACTATCAACCGGTCCCTTTCGCGAAACTGGAGCGAGATTGTTTGCGCGACACCCCGCCGGTTAATGATGTATGGGAGAGCCGGCGGTGGGGGGCGGGGAGGGTTCATTAAATGTTGTTTGTCGACGCCCTTTTTTAAAAATTTCAGTCTCCATTCCTTGAAAATATATTTTTGCTGTGCGAATGGATGCTGATTAGCGTGGCATTGTGCCGCTTCGACCTGAGGACGCGGCGACGACTTCTTTACTCAGTCATGGAAAAATTTAATTTGGCCTCTAAATGAACAGGCGCGTGAAAAAATACGACGAGGAAAGTTAATAAGAGCGCGACGTGTGCGTAGTTTGTCATGTTAATAAGGTCAATTAGCTTCGAAGCTTTGAGGCGACAATATGGCTAGCCACATACAGTTTTACAAGCGGCAATGCAGCCGAGGACAAGGCCACGGCCCACAAAGCTCACCGGGCCGTCCGCGCCGCGTCATCCATCACTTGTCGCCCGCCCCGCGCTCTCCGGCGACCCGCCTGACGACCTCTCCTGGCCCTGATCATTATTTAAAATATAGATGAGTGTTTTCTTTCCGATAATCGAGACTGCGATTGAGGGTCGGACACAATGGCGCCTCTGAAAGAGTCGCCCGTGGTAACACTGGGGCGAGCGCAGACCTCGGTTATTTGTATTAGTAAATTGAAGGTGCAGTGGCCACTATAGCGAGACCCCGAGCTCGGGTTGCGGGAGTTTGATTTTTAAAACCCGTCGGCGGAGTGGGGGATCAATTAACGTGGTCTTTGTGAACATTCTATCGGCGCGCAATGAAAAGAGTTGTGATTTTCTTTGATATGCGGAGACGCGGTTTGCCGAGTGAGAAATCAAAGGGCTCCATCGTGATGCATGACGGGTTTTATTAAGATTTAATGCCGCCAACGACACTCGGAGGCGGGAAAAGAACGAGTCTCAAGTATTCGATGTACGTTTTACATGACGCCATTTTGAATTCGGTCGTACAAGGGCTGATGTGAAAACGGAATGCGAAATCAACGCACTTCTAAAGTATATTTTAAATACATAATGCTGCTGAAAATATTTTTCTTTTATTTAGTACCATAAATTTAATACGTAGATTTTTTGGATTTATTATCTGGATTATGATAAATACATAACATCACCAGAGACTGGACTGAACTTATTTATCGTCAACTTTAAAACCAATGCCAGGTGTTATGTGATCTACTCAAGTGCACCGACAAGTGCACTGTAATACGTTTATGTACATATCAAAAATATGAATATTAAATTATTACTGCCAAAGTAAATGTACTTTCTATTCCGATACGTGTTTAAATCGTTTAACGTAAAAAAGGTAGCACAAGTTTCCTTACACAAACGCTTTCTATTATCATTGTACGAGTATAAATCCTTCAGAGGTCTGCAGGAAGTCCGCTATACGGTCCTTTCTCAATCGTCCACCTCTATCTACGATCATCAGCTTAACATGCAAGTTAATGAACACCCGTGGGCATACACTCGCGCTAGCCGTGTAGCGGTAGGGAGGGAGGAGGTGGAACCGACCCATCCCCCCCACCGCCCATCTCGACACGCTGTCTTAAACCCGACTTACACAGCTCGCCTCTTGTAAAATTCCACCGATATATGGTTTTGTATTATTGTTGTTAAATAATCTACCCACAGTTTTTTGAAGAAGAAAATTGTAGTTACACAAGATGTTGCCAGCGGTTTCAAAATACACAGTCTTTAAATTGTCTTTTTTGTTATCATTAAGCTTACCAATTTTATATGACCTATCATTTGCTCAATCACGCGTCATTAAGTTAACACCCAATTTTCATTAACATCGGTCGAGGCGATTTATAGTAGTTATAACAAGACGTAACAATAATTTGCCGCAAAAATTTATTGTTGGCACTAAAAATCCGCCCAATCAGTAGCTGCGGTGGCATTAATACGTAAGTACCAGATAGACAGAAATAATTTTTTTTTTAGTTGTTGCTATATAATATAATAAAATTTTCATTAAGATCGGTCATGCCACACAGAAATACCTACGATAATCATATGGGCAGTGACGTCTTCTTGCTGTGTACCAATTTTCATTAATATCGGTAAAGCCACTCATAAGTTATATTGGGCCATACAGCAAACAGACAGACATACAGTTTCGAAAGTTTAATCGTGACGCACAGATACAAAAAAATTATAAAATAATAGCTTCGATTTCAGCGAGGCATAAGAATATTATCAAAAAAAAAACTGAAATTACAAACTCTACTCTACATACCTACTTATATTTTAGTATAGATAAAAGAAATGAAGTAATTTGTATGGATGTAATAACAATAAAAATGTCCTTATGTTAATAACATTGTTTTTATTACACATGGTTTTGGCACACCTCTTTCTTTCAACGCAAGCTTAAGATGTTATAGATATCCACTTACTTTCAATATCACCACAACAGAATAAAGTTCTGGTTTCTACCAACATTGATAATAAGTAGTAAGCTAAGCAAACTGAGTTTGAAACTGAACAAAATGTATAATGAGGTATAAATACGAGACTTGGTATACAATTAAGATTAGTTGGAATGGTAACAAAAATTGTCTAAACGAAAGATTCGATGTGTTAGTTACAACAATACCCATCAAATATAGAACCATAACATTATTCTAAGATATCAAACCCTTCAAATACCTAACCGCAACGGTTAAGACAACTCACGCCGTACACTATCGAGACATTATTAATTAAAAGCCTGCTTAGGAAGCCCGCACGTGTCCCCGGGCAATAGTTAGACAAAGAACGGATGCAATCGCCCGGGGAGCGGGGAGCAAAGCAAGCTTCTATCGGTTAATCCGACCTCCAAGGACCACGTATCGATGAAACCTTCGATGGTAAGATTACGTGTATGCTTTTAATTATTGAAACGCATCTGAAGACCTTTCGATAGAAACACTCTAGGTATTCTCTTAAAGAAATTCATGACGTTTTAAAAACAATTCGATATTTATTCCATCGTGTTTACGCGAGTCATAAGTACAGCAAAGAATCCATTTATCCGTGTTATGTTGTAAGAGTGATTTTCAAAATTAATATAACAAACTTTATGGAATGTTTAGGAAAGAAAGAAAAGCAACGCTGTCAAACCATTAGTAACAGCGTCTTTTGAATGAATAATATATTATTAATAAAATAATAATAAATGAGCCGGCTCAACCATTTTATATAGCTTTTTTCAAAAAGCTAACCAAACTGTTTATTCTTACATTTAATTTAAATGTATCTAATTCAAAACGCAAACTAACTGTTACTTCTTATCTATACTCATAAGAAGTTAATAAATTTTCCCCCGACTACCTTCAGCTAATGAGTAAAACACGCTCACTCCTATACCATCCGCACAAATTCGCAACGCCACGATAAATAAGCACACAATCGGAACAAATGGACAGAAGGCGAATTAAAGCCGGTGTATTTCGATTCTCATATATTAGGCACATCGATCTCACACGTCCCGGCAAGAACGCCGAATGCTCGCGAACACGCGATCGTCTTAAGTTCCCACCCACCTCTGGCTGCCCCCACCAACCGCCAACAACTGTTTTGCAGCCGAATTGCAATAGAATTAAGTCGAGTTTTGATTGGACTCGCATAAACACAACTGTTTGTAGCTGCTGTTACACCAAGATGTACCAATTTATTATACCTATAAGTGATTAAAAAACAAAACGAAACGACATACACTTTTTTTAAGAATATATATATATATACATATAAATCTCATCCGAAAGCATGCTTGTTGATCATCGAGACGAATTTATGCTAGGCCTAGGTTAATAATTTCTTTAGTTAGAGTTTTTATTTATTACGGTTTAAAGCGCCTTTTCTTTAAATTTGATGTAAAAGAAAAGACAAAAATAATTTTGTTTTAGTCAATTGTATAGATACTACGGTGTGATAGCCGGCCACAGTTAACACGGCACAACCAAAAACAAAACAATCCGATGCTCACCTCCTCGCGTCCGGCTGCTTACGGTAAATTTACATCCCATCCCGCGCCCGGCCATCTATCCCGCGGGTCCGTCGGGTCGGCAATAAAGTGTTCTTAGCGGAGGAAAACGTCTTAACGCCCTCTCAGTAAAGCCAGTGATCACTTCTCCATTGCGTAGTCTGTCGACTACACTTAATGTTGCAAACTCTTATTCGTTATTAATGGTTATTTGCTAACTTTTTCAGTGATTCGTGTGTAGATATTTAAGTTTCACAAATACCGTGCTTTACTGCTGAATTGTGTACGATGTGCAGTTGCTACACCGATTGTGACAATACATAAACAACATGATTTTTATTACGGACTCGAATTCACTTAGAACATATTTTCCTCACTTGTAAGTAGGGTTATATTTATAGCAATATCTGAGTTGAGGCTGCCAAGTGCAGTCCAAAACTCAAAACGGTTCTTCCAACACTTTATTTAGTTTAAGTGTAAAAAAAAAGTTATTCAATCAGTTGACCAAATCAAAATCTACATGGACTTTTGTATTAGTGGCTCTAGCAACTACAAGGACGTGTGATAAAGGTTCACCTCTTCTGTTTGCTTATGTGCCGATGCTATCTTATAATAATGGCAATGTTTACGCAAGGGATCTGAAGGTGGGCGCGGCGTAAATTGGCTAACCGTTAACATTAAACTTTAAGTGAATTAGTTATTTGCTATACTGTATCTGATCGACCCGTACCGGCCGGTAAGGACCATAAGGGTCCGGATTACACTTTCAAAGGTGTTTACTAGCGCCTTGCTCAAAGTTACATTCATTAACATACAAAGTTAACGTACAAGTTTTTAATATAATATGGATATTTCTTGTGGTAGTTTGTAATCATATTCGTCGTTAAGTAAATAAGAAGTTTAATGATTTGATTTAATTTTCTTAAGAATGTTACGAACTGTTACGAATTTACTCGATTAATAAGACCAAACCGATATTTAATTCGTATAAGATTACTCAAGACAAAAACTTGGGCTGAAGTCGAGGTCGTAAATATAAGGACATTTTAGAGTAAAAAGGCACCATGTAAGAAATTACCTTAGAGATCTGAGATGTTCTAGAGCTTTAAATCTGCAAACGGGCGGAGGTGGACGCACCTAAGATCAGATTAACAATCGAGCCGGGCAAAGGGCTGCTATTTGGTCGGGCTACGGGATACTACACTGACAGAAATATACTAGAAGCGCTGTATATTTTCGATAAAGCTTACGTTGATACTGTATAAAAATGCAGGTTTTAATAGAATAGTAAAGGAATCAAAGGACGCACTGGTTTATTAAATTAAAAAAAAACAATAGGATCTACGATTATTACGATATTCCCAGGGAGGGTTGGCGTCAGGCAGGCGGCCGGCCATAAAACTATAGCCAAAACCAGTTGCAGTATGGACTACAGTAGAGTCCAGGATATATGGAAGAGTAGTACATACTGTGCCGACCCTATGCAAGTGGGAAAAGGGCAGGGAGATGATGATCTACGAATCAAAAGCATAACGTAAACACCTCCTTATAGTTTAATGTACGAGTATCAACATAAATAACAAAAAAATAGAAAACATACAGACAAGGACAACAAACAGCACAGTCATGTGTTGTATACACAGGACTGTGCTATACGATGGTTTACAAGTGGAAAATTGCGACAAATTGATCTGACGTAACTAACAGATCAAGTTATCACTGAAGACTGAAACTGACTGTATTTGGTACATTTATTAACAGATATTCAAAAAACAAGATCATGTCACATTTAGTTTATATAAGACGGTGTTCATTACGTCTTGATTCCGCCACTGGTCACTATAAATTGCCCTATGAGAAGTAGTGATTTAATCGGCAACCTCAGGGTCCCTCAGGAAACCCATTAAATCGTATGGTCAGAGAGGATAATTAATTCCGCGGTTGCTCCGAGTGAGATTAATGGGGGCTGCTGGAATTGGGAGCTTTTTCCAATGCCCATTGGTTCCTTGAGCGGGTTAATGACGTAATATAACTTTACACATACATAAATTAAATAAATTTTAAGTTGTTCTTGATAATAACTTCAAAAAATAAGGTTAAAAATTAAATCTACATGACACAAGTGTTAATTTTAAATTTAAAATCGAAACTATAGAAACGCCAAACAAAAAAGCACACCTGTTTAGTTTACGGATTGAAAAGTCACAAGGTTGTGCGTTCAAATTCGGCATTCGATTACTGCCGTGAACTGTATAGCCCAACATAAACTTTAATTTAGTTGGGATTGTTAACCACCACCACCACCACCACCTCAGCCTATGATCGTCCACTGCTGGACTTAGGCCTCCCCCATTGATCGCATCATTGGG
>DWLR01002824.1:0-14625 GCA_018246295.1 Papilio alexanor hazarajatica | reverse complement strand
CTAAACCTGATTAGTGAGATATATTAAAACCTGATCGTTACTTATCAATTGCATTGCTATTGTGTCATGTGTTCTTCTATAGTATTATGTATTCAGCTCTTGAATTTAGTATTCCTCATCTTGCTTTGTTATTCCATTATGTCTATCCTTTCTCATCCATAGAAACTTGACTAACCTTGCTTCCGAGGCGATCAAGTTAACAAACCTCCAACTTAATTTACGAATAAAATGCAATATCTTGAAATATACAATTAAAAATGTAAGCCCCAGTAATCTCTTAATTTGAAATGAAGTATATGAAAACAGAAACGCATTAGATTATTTTGATTCATATGACTGCAACTATGTTTACATATCACTCTCCAATAATCCTGGTCGTCTTAGAACGTCGTCACTATCGATTAATTGTATTTCATCCGTATCTTTTGAGTATCTTGCGACGCATTCATCCGTTAATTGAGGTGGGCCGTTTTTAGTTATTCTTGTGATTTCGTTGTTTCCATCTTCTTCTACTTTCAGCAACTCGATTTCGACACCATTTTCATCTTTATCGACCGCCGTCCTGCTCGGAAGGCGGTCAAGCTCCTGTCAGGTGGCTTGTAGTTCAGCCAGCTCGTTCTCTTCCTCGTGAAGACTTTTCTCTGCGAGTCTGAAACTCTCTAGAAATTCATTTAAGTCGACAAGTCCGTCCTTATTGATGTCCATCAGTCGGCAAATATCAACCAATTGCTCTTGAGTCATCGGATTTGGCATATACTTTCCCAATAATTGACATGCCTCAGAAAACTCTTCCAGAGTAATATATCCTGCGAACATAATTATACCGAGTATATATTGATGATTTCAAAAACATTTTAAAAGTTACTGCAAACGAATTCGAAAGTTTCTCTGAAATTAACATCAGTGAAATGTGATATTTAAAAACAGAACTCTTTATTCTGTGTACCTGAGTTATCTTTGTCAAGAATTTTGAAAATTGCTTCCAAGCTTCTTTTGTTTTTGTATAAAGTCTCCACAACTGTTTGTGTGTCTGCCTTTCGTCCTCCTCTCTGTAAGTAAAAAAAATGTTTTTTTTCATATGCTTATGAGAATATTGTTGTGACCTTTATGTATTCATATGATGCCTTGTAACTTTAGTAGTAAGTAAATGCGTAACTGTTCAATATTGATTTCAACTTAACATGGTACTCCTAAAACAGAAACTTTATCACTTAATCTTCTCTGTATTCGAATATCTCAACTTAGTCTGAAATATTCAATTTTGCGTGTAAATATAATCTTACATTAGCATTCAAGTCAAACGTATCCATATAGCGAACAAGGCGAGTCTCGGGGTCGGTGCGAACTAGCTTGTCCTTCAGCATCCTCCACGGCAGACCCAAGTGTGTGGTCTCCTCCATTGCGTAGCACCAATCACTTACTGTTATAAAACCTGTCAAAGAAATAACAAAATGAAAATTAATCAATTGACCAAAAAGCGTAAGAACTTTTTCCGTGGTCTTTTGTGTTTTTTTAAGGGTTTCAATTAGGTAAGGTCTTGGCTCATCCTCTCACTTCTACTCGCTTCAAATTACATCGCTGCAACGTGAAACGTCTTTTAGCTATTTTGTATTCTTTTTCTTCCTTCTAAAATATCTTTTAAATTTTGGCATTTTTACCGTGACATACTTGTTGCAATTTTCTAAACGGAGATTTTCTAAATACTACGCCATCTACTCTAGGAATGCGGTAATCAAAGAAAATCACAAATAGACATTCGTTTATCATTTGCACGTCTACCAAACATAAAGAGTCAGAAATTACAAAGAAATAATAAACATTGAAGTTTAAAAGGATGTCAAATTTAATGGACTATAAATAAAACGAACCACTTTGATCCAAATCCATACTTCGGAAGGTCGCTTCTAAAGTTCGTCGGGCCATCACAATATGGCTATGAAGCTCGCGCATGGCTGACGACTCGACAAGACCGACACGTTGCCGGAACGTGAGGCGACGTGTGCGCGACACCGCCGCTGTATACTGCACAAACTGTCGTTCCAGCGAGTTGCCGCAAAGCTTCAGATAGGCGCCCTTATTAGAACCCAGCTCATAGTAGTTTGACGCAGAGAAAATTGTTATCACCTGTGTTGCAACAACATTACTTCCGTGATGAAAGTGTTTTCAAAGAAGCGCACAAATCATCAAAAAACTATCATGTTAATTCTATCCTGCGTACGAACGCACAACTATAGCATATCCGAAGAATATCAATAATAATTCCTGTGAAAATCCCACACATTATCAATAGTTAAAGATTTCCTATTTTGACTGCAAAGAGAATGGCAACCGTAAGTTATTTTAAAGCGCGAAGAATATGAAAACTTTTAAAACGAACTCTGAACTTCATACGTAAAAGTTTTAAACGGCGCAGTTGTAATTCATTACAATTTTACCGATATTTAATGAAACATACATTTTTCTAGTTTCATTAAATATCGATACATGTAATAATGTATGTCGAGAAAAGATAGCTATTTCTAGATCTTGCTGTTCGAAATCTAGCTATTTTTATTTTATCTTATTATTATTGTGTCGTGTAAGTAGTAAAGTAAGACCGATGATCAGGTTATCCTAAGGGACACAATAGTGTTAAGACCGGACGAGTAAAGAGTTATAAGGTGGTACTATGAATATGACTTACGTTTCCATTATGCAGAATCTCGTATCCGCCCGGCTTGCACTCATGGCTTCTAACGATGAAACTCAATTTGTTCTTCCTTAAGAAGGAGACTGTAACATCGGGGCCGAAGTAAGTGCCGGCGCCGCGGAGTGCATTGGCCACACAACCGCCAGTGCTTTGCGGATCCGACCATAGAATATCAAATACCTACAACAGTGAAAGTTTCAGAATGATACACTAAATTTAATGAAATAATTAGAAAATAACAGTTGGTTTTTAAAGTAGAAAGGGGCAAATTGAGCAACCTGCGAATAAACGGCCATGACGTCTTGCAGTTCTATTGATTTTACCATATTACGTAATAATTTTTAACGAAATGCAACATTCACATAAATATTTTTTATTATTTAAATGCTCGTACGTTATTACTCTACGAAACCCATGGGATAGCATGGTGTAAAGCAAGCGTGGCGACATCCTCACACAAATGATTAATTTTCTTTGAACATTTGTTATTATTATGGATAAATGACTTTTACTATTCTCATGGTGAAGTATAACAGCGTTTTGTAATCGACAATTCTGCACAAGTACAAACAATAAAATAAAGGTCAGGTCTCATTCCAACTTCTATACGCCCACCAACCTAAATTGTAAGTTACGAGTTCGACAATTTCAAACTATCTCGAAAAATTCCATTGACTTATTTGCATTCATAACTCTTTTCTGCCTCCCACGCAAAATGATAAGCAGTTACAATTTTGAAATTAAAACTTTTTTTTATAAGTCATTATAAGAAAATTTACGGTCGATAATTCCGGAGGAGGGTTGGCGTCAGGCAGGCGGCCGGCCGTAAGACTATAGGTAACCAAATACAGTTACAGTATGAACTACAGTAGAGTCCAGGAGATATGGAAGAGTGTACATACGCGTAAAAAGGCAGGAAGATTATGGTAACATACGTTACGGTTAATATTAATATCTTAAGTTAACAATTAAAAATAAGAGTCCCCTCCATGCATTCAGATGATATCATTTCACTAAATAAATTTAAAAGATTTCACCGAAGATGTGACACTTAATCCGAAGCCCAAGAGTGAAGGCATATAAATTTCACCAATTGGTTACTTCATAAAATCCCGTATTATCCTGCTATCAATCGGCACGAATTCAAAAAGGTTTTCCGCGGTACGAATTCAAAATCATCGTGTTTGTAACTTAAATGGTGACGGTTTTTGATATGACACCTCTAAATTACATAAGTAATATACTACAAACTCTCACATACACACTGACACTACGAAAATAGAGCTTCACTTTTGAATGTCGTATTGAACACTTCATCTGGGTATAAAAATCTATGGATTCCACTTTCTTCGCCCAAGTCACTTTAATAATATGACCCAACAAAGTGGAATAAAACCTCAAGATGATTAAACAAAAAGTATTATTAGGGTCATGCAAGTAAAAATACATCAAATAAATACAAAAACATAGTTACGCGTTCATATTTAACTGGATTAATTCACTAGCAACTATAACACGACTACGGACACGGGCCGAGAGCGAGCAAATTTCAAGACTATCAATTTGTTGAGCTAACTCCATTAATACATCGCCGGATGACGTCTATGCGATGAAATATATGAAAATTGAATTAAATGCTGCCGCGATGAGCCCGCTGCACTTGGATGCGGTTAAATTTAATTAAAAATAAATGAGCGTCGAACAATTTACAGATGGCACTCAAACTCATGTTTAAATTCAAAGAATAAAATGTTTGGGTTAGTAATTTATAAGAAAAATAACAACTTGTTTAAAAAGGCACAATAACGAATGCAAGGTTACATAAATTATCTTTTTAGCAGGTTCAAATTCACGAATGCTATTTTTAATATTTCTTTTATTCAATATTGACGATTGTAGGTTGCGTGTATGAAATATCAACGTAATTGTCGTATTGTATGTGTAAGTTTCTATTTAAAATTATATGATAAG
Source organism: Papilio alexanor hazarajatica (assembly GCA_018246295.1). Classification (NCBI taxonomy): domain Eukaryota; kingdom Metazoa; phylum Arthropoda; class Insecta; order Lepidoptera; family Papilionidae; genus Papilio; species Papilio alexanor. The sequence continues at coordinate 9,965 of DWLR01002824.1, read as the reverse complement.
TGTTATGTAACACCATTTTAAATAGACTTCAAAAAAGGAGGTTCTTAATCTGGTTGTTGTCTTTTTTGTTTATTACTGCAGATCTTCGTTATTTATAAACCGTTTTTTGAACCGTTTTTTTTTGGTAGAAAGGGAATATTCGCCGTAGAGTCCCGTTTAACTTTGAATGTCGTTGAAGCTGGGTTCCGAAGACATACCGAATATTGAAACATGGACAAACTCTGACAAGACAAGACAAGCTCTGTTTTGATTTAATGGACTTGTGGTGAGACGTATCGTGGCTGTAATGACTAATATAAAACTTTTTTTAATTTGATTTCGATTAAATTGATTTCGATAACAGACAACATGTGTCAAAAAGAGTTATTATGTTGACAACATTACCATGGTAACCGATACTGTCCTATTGGTGTATATACAAAGTTTATCTTTTTAAATAATTTAGCAATGAAAAATATTTTGTCCCTAATTTATTTTACGTATTTTTGCTGCGTACGTTATCTAAAAGCTTTTAAATTGTAATTCCGATGCGGTGTCCAATAAATCATAAGGTATCTGATAAAAAAATTCTAACATATCAAATTTCATACAAACCATAATATGTATATTGGCGATATATCCCTCACTGTACATTATAGTATATGTACATGTATATGTATCTACGACGTCATGAAAAAAATGGCGTGTATGCTTTACAACTCGTGCGAAGTCAGGGCAGGTTGTTAGTAAAATTAATTAATAAAAAATTTTGACAAACCTGTTTCCACTCCACTTTATCTATTTGTTCAGCGCCTGGAGCTCCACCGTCTGCTACAGGAGGCCGAAGAAGTGAAACATACTGTGAACAAAAGTAATTTTAGGCAGTGTTAATTAAACGCGATTTTACGAACGAACGAAAATATTTGATATCAATATAAGACTAAAACTAACGTTTGTCTGTTCGTTAAAATTTGGTCAGATAATCTAAATTATCTTTATTTTTGAATAGCCTTTAATCGGATTTCCATCACACATCATGTAACAGACATAAATACTCAGACTCACAGACTGTTTTCTTTTTTTATACATAGGTATTGATATCAATTTTCCCAGCTGATCGCACCTTTCGATCATACCTGACTATATGTATACTTTTCAAAAGCTAGGCAAACTCAAAAGTGAAATATTATACATATTTATCATATTATACCTCATATTTCCAAAAAGTCTAATAAACTTTGAAGATATTATTTTATAGAAACGTTGTGTACAATATTATAAAATTACAGGAAAATATTGTCTATATCCCAAATATTACAACCATAAAATAAGCTAAAATATTAGAAAAATAGAACACATACTTTATCGCGGTCGAGACTGCGCACCATATCAAGGTCAGTCGTGTCAGATATTCCTCCGTGCACCACAAAAACACGGTTGTTAATGATGGTCCCCAAGGGAAGCCAACGGTACACGCCTTCTATAAGCTTCAATAAACGCTCAGCGTTGTGCTGTGTAGAAAATATTCATTATTAAATATGTTTAAATTACAAAATGCCTTATATTTAAAAGTATTTAAGGTAATTTGATACTCACTCGGTATTTTTGATGAACTTCTCTTATAAAGCCGTATCTGCAAAAAAAATGTAACAATGTATGCCCTTATAATTGTTAATAAAATATCGTTGATAATATTGTATTCTTTTAAAGAAAAAGAATCTTATGTACTTGAATAGGTCGACATTTGATACCTGGAATTCATAATGAGATCCTCGTGGTTGCCTCTGTTTAAATAAACTCCGCCAGGGAACGTCAACATGCAAGCCAGCAAAAGGAGAAGTACTTCCAGGCTCTTCTTGCCGCGATCTACGAAGTCTCCATTAAATATATATGGATTTTCTGGCGAAGGCAGCCCGTTCTGTACATACAGTTTGAATGCATCGTATCGAATGACGTTCAAAATGAAGTATATTACTAGACTCATTTTCATAATTAAAAAGATTAAAAATTAGCTACAAATTAAATGTCCATTGTGGATATTAAATTAACCAGTTGTCCAGTTTTCATTTTACGATTCTCTCAATATTTCTAGTAACATTCTAAATCTAAATTCTTGTCACGAACTACAGATAGATATGTTTAAATTTGGGTCACGAGACGGATTTATGCGCATTACGATAAAATACACGTCGGCTAGTAGGGTGAACCTACTTGATATTATCTAAATTGTAGGTACGCGAATCCTTGTATCAGCAGCGATTTACCTGGCTATAAACATTTTATACATCACTTATTCGTATTTTTAATAAACTATGTCCTTTTTAATAATGTTTCTGGTTATGTTCATTCGAAATTAAAATGTTTGAAACAGTAATCGCCTTTCAGTCTTTTCTACAAACATTCTTATTGATAATGGATTATCAGAATTTTAATTTGAGTTTATTTTGAAACAATTGATGCACCTATCATTTATGTCTTCCGACTAAACAAAGTCGTCAATCAATAAAACTACGGGAAGTCCATAAACTGATGACGCATGTGTCGTTCTCTCAATGTTGTCTCTGTCCAGTTAATTATGGCACTTACTTATATGATTTATCTCCTATAAAATATTATTCGACAGCGCCGAAGGTTTAATCAATTTAATTTTAGATTGAATATTTTATTTACTTTTATGAAAGTTTCCTTTTTTGTCATTCAAATCACTTTTAGAAAGTATGTCAAGGAATTCTGTTATCGATTCTGTTAACGATGGTTTGGCTAGACATAATACATATTCCTGAATTATTCAAATAAACTTACACATGACAAGTAATCCTGCGAGCCATGTAGATTAGCACCGAGACTTATACTAGACTAGTGAATGAGATTAAGAAACATTAATACCCCGGTGGATTAAGGCGAAATATCTAAATACTGTTCAATGTGTATCCGGTTACCTTCATTAGACAGACGTAATATAATATCAGCAAGCTTTATATTTACAACATACTGGCGATAGCCTTTTCGTAGTGCATTCAAATTTGCAGATATACTAAATAAATAACACCTATGTAAGAGTCTCTTACACGAGGGGTTTCCATTTGTCACTTAATAATATGGCTGAAAAACTGGCCGTCGGATTTAAAATAAAACACAATCTACCTATGCTTTTTTAATAACTCTTGTCGATTATTATCTTATGAAATATGAATACGATAATAAACATTTTCATAAAATTCTTGATTACAACTTTGTGGGCACTATAATTCATTTTTAATTCCTTAATTAGTCTGCCAATTACTTAGTTATTAATACCACAATTAATTTAGATGCCATTTAATTAGAAATTATTATTGTAAATCCGACTTCAATTTATTTAGATTAATTTTAACATCGTAAATTTTAAGCTAGTTATTTCTTACCGACCTACATTTCGCATATAACTCATAATGTATGTTTACAGAAAACATGCACAAAGCGACGTCGTAAACTATTGTCACGTATGACGTCAATGCTATATATAGAATAGAACGGAACATGTGCGTAGATACCATAGCGTGCCCATTGATATCACCGACCCTCTTTCAAGCACAGCGCTATATTAAAACAAAACAACCAGGGTCAGATAAGGGAATAATTAAAAAGTTTATACATGGCTATGATTAACTAATGATATCAGAAGAAGCATAGAAATTGACTAAATTTAGTAAGTACATCGTACATTACTACACTTACAAACACATAGCACGCATTTCACTTACCTTATGAAATATGACTAGCAAATCATCAAGCTTTCCGTGCAAATCTCCACAGATCGTGATCTGACTAGAGATGGACGTGGTCGCCACGTTGATGTTGGGCAACCGCTTTAACATCTGCGTCGCCTCCTTCAATATCTGCGCCACATGCTTCGGGTGCAGACGATGCTGAAATATTAAGTAGTTTTACGACGCGATGTTCAAGTAAAATAAACCAATATGTCGTCACGTTTCGATAGACGTAGTTTGTCATGTCACGCTTGGATAGATTTAAAGTAGATTTCGTCAAATTTTTTGAGTTTAATTGACTTTTAAACCTTAGCGCTCCGAACGCTTTTGTACCACTGCCTACCAGCAACTCCGGCACATTTTCGTAGCGGAACGAGTGAGGAGTCTTGTTTTAAGTGAAAAGAATAACACGTACTTGTGAATGTTTTTGATTTTATTTATTTTATATATATGTCGTTTCTTCTTGTAAATAAAAGAAAAATTTTAAATTTTGTAATTCACCATGGTGTGATATTTTTGGAAACAATCTCACAGGTGCATTCTGGGATTACTTGGGCAAGTGTCACAATATTAACTGGTTTGTTGTCTGCCATCCCTTTGTTTCCTCGTAGAGCACACAACACAGTCCCACTTTGGATATTTACTCATTATGTGCAGTTTTCCGTTTAGTCTGATTTCAGAAATTGATGTAGAATCTCTTGTTCTGTCCTGACGAAAATCTCCTACGAGTTGATCGACTAAAATTTTCCTGTACTTTAACTGCGTCAGTGCCTTCTCATTTTTATTGTGTTGTTCAGTTTCTGTACATTTGAAGCGTCAGAATTTTAATGAACATTGTCTTCTACAACTAACACACTATAACTGAATATTTTCATCATAATAATTATTTTTCTCCATGTTGCTAACCATAAAATGAAAATGGGTCAAAAAATTATTCAATCGTAAGAGTAGAGAGACTGAGCACGTTTTAACTATAGATAACAATTGCCAACGCCGACGATTCCATAACATCTTAAGCGTAATTTTTTTTTCAAACAAGATAAAAACATTGAGCTCCGCAGCGGAGCCTACGGAGTTACGGAACAAATGACGGATGGCTCCGTAGCGGAGCCAACGGAGATTAACAGATTTTTTTACAATTTCAACTAAGCTTAAGCTGCTAGGATATAGGAAACAACAATAGTCGAATGACAGGATTCGAACTCACAACCTCATGATTACGGACATCCGTCCGTACTTCGCTTTAAAAAAAATTACAGAGCAAAATGGAAAAACTATTTTATTTTTTCCTATAATCAACTGATTATGTTACGCCATTCGGATTTTGTTATAATTAAATAAGGCTTGTTTCTTTCTTTGTTATTTTGAATTATAAAAAATTGCATAGAATACAAAGTAAGGTTTCAATATATTCTTTTATAAAGTCGCATGCATTATAAGGATATGTGTGAACACCTTTTTCTTCCTAAACGCCTCAATCAGTAGGTCGATATCCTTCCTTTGTAGCGGGAAGTCGATGTCGGGGCCGCGGGAGGTTTTCGGGGGCGCCGTTTCGTCTACACCCCCGCCCTCGTCAGACTCCTCAGAAAATACTTGCTCCACTAAAATAAAATGTATTTATCAATGTTACGTACGAGTGTATGTATTCAAATGGATTAGTTATAATGATGTATGATGAAGGAAATTGTAAAATTAATATTTATATTGTAAGTAAATCTGAAAAATATAAGTAAGTTATTTTTTATTAATGATTTAATTTAATTCTTATTAACTTCATATATAACATTCCACATTTGTTAGTGACACAAAAAAAATAATAAGTTGCAACATTCACGTTAAGTAAATTTACTTTTGTTAACAAAAAACACGTAAAGAACAGTAAAATAACTTACAAACGGAGGCGGTCCTCGAGGTCCTCTCAGACGACGGGCGGCCGCTAGTGTCGCGCATGTGACTCAGCAGTGCGTTGAAAAAGTTATATAACTGAAAGACGAACAAACTTGAGAATTTCGTTTTAAGTATTTGTACATAAGCCAAAGTAACGGTACTTTAACCGATCTAAATTATGGAAAATATTGTGTCTTATTATGTTATCTTTCTTAAATCTACCCGCAGGAGAGCTCCTCATCAAAATTACAATCCTGGTTCCGTCATCGTACTTACTAACTTGTACGAAATGTGTTCGATGTATATATAGCTGTCAAAGTAAAAAAAATAACAAATAAATAAATTCTAGATACCCATTTTTTTCATCTCTTTACTTTCACTGTAGAAATATTCATACAACGTAAGAAACATCATTATCGAAGAGTACGGTCTCTTAAGCGGATTTAAAAAATACACTTCGAGTGTTGAATTAATGTTTAATTAGCACACCGTTACATTATAAAAGTAAGTATCTCGTTTATTCAGCATAAGATTAATTTAATTTCAGTATTAGTATTTTAAAAACTGATAAGCCATTTACCTAACCACATTTCATTCCAAATTCACAAAAAGAATGAAAGTTATACACATGTTGCGTTATTTTTATGATTAATGAAACCCCACGGCGCCGCGCCGACAATAACTAGCGAACGCGCCGGCACGCCGCGCCTGCATGCATGTCGATATCATGTTAGCGTGTATACACTGAGTAATCAACCCTCGTCAATTACACCGTCTCTACCTACTAAGTATAAATAAGCCATTTGGGATTGTTCTATCCTTACCCGCATGTTCTATTCTTATCTACTGTTTCTATTATTTAAGTATACTTGGACTGCATAGTTTTGGATCCCATATATGAAGCTATGACTAAATTATAAAAAAAAATTGTGAAATGAAAAATCAGATTTTAATTTTTCTCCACTCTCATTAACCTATTTAAGTTAAGGTTATAAATGTATTACTAACTTTCACTTGATCTTGTTCACCGGCGTATTCTATACTTTGAAAGATAGTCCAGGTGTACCGACGTCGTACTTCCATCCGAGCGAGGTACCGTCGATACCACTGCTGAATTAAGATGGCTGCCTTCATTGCTGCGAAAAGAAATATACTATATTAAAAATGTCAGTTTAAGTAGGCAATCAAAGAGAGAGATATAGATAGATAGAGAGAGAGAAAGAGTCGTCACAGAATTTCATGCCTATTTCAGCTGTTGGTGCAACGAAATTATAAATGTAACACTCGAAGTGGAAACCATCCGACATCTGTTCAAAACTTATGACTTTGCGATTGCATTATTCCCAAGCCATGCTAATATATTTATCTTTTTTATATCTCGAAACGGCCCTTTTATGTTATGAATAGTAAAAGATCAATATTCCAAGTTTGCGTCAGGTTATTAGGTCAACAGCAGTAAGCGAGATGGAATCAGAGATAAGCCGTACATATGATGGCTGGCAGTTTTTTCTCTCGTGCAAACAAAAAGCACACATTCACACACTCAAGAGTAGACACAAGTTATTGAAGACAACTAGCTTTACTACATGTTGAATTTAAATTGAATAAACTGTACGGAAGAATAAAATGGAAACCTGAAACAGACATTCGAAACTTTTAAACCAAGTTCTTAACTTCTCCAATTTTTTTAAAAGATTAATAGGATTAAGGGTAAGTTTAGAACTTTTTGTAACTAGATTAAATTTTTTTGCCTGAGTAAAACAAAATTTCTTTTTCGTGTGAACGCAAAATGCTCACATATCGTAAAGAGAATTCTTATATACATATATTCGATATGGTTACACGCTTTTTTATTAGTTTTTAGGTAACACAATCAAATAAACAACAACGCTTAACTCAAATAATTTTGGAATTAATGTGGCATTTATGTATATATCTAATATCTGCTTTTCTAAGAAATTGAACTAACCTCGGTGTGTGTACATATGTATAGTTTGCGGAGAGATCGACTCTTATTTTCATGTAAAAAAAATGTAAAGCATATTCTAATATTGTTTTAGTGACTTATTACCTTGTAATGGGTAAGGTATGAAATATCTGAACCGAATTCACACAACGTCCATATTTTTTATTATTAACGTGCAATATTAAAAAAACATCCTCGAATAGCCAGTGAATAAAAAGAAGCGAAACTTTAAAATTGTGATGACATCGATTTTTAAATATTGTGCTATTTAAACTATAAAATATTTAATATTACAATTCGAATTTATGTACTATCTACAGTACACAAATTGTTTCATGGAACAATACAAATCGACAAGTGGAAAGGTTGCATCACCCTTATGAAATGAACTACTTCGCGCTCTAAACTAGTTCGGCACCATTTTATTCAAATATTATGCTGTTCCATTTCTATTTTGAGACGACATGACGTAACGAAATATGAATTACACTTATTAAAACGAAAATTTATTTGTTTTGGGTAAACTAAAATGAAAGTACAGTACCAATTTCAATTATTCCTTATTATTAAGCATTAAGTAATTAGCAATTTAAATAATCGCGGCGGCGCGATGTACCAACAAGAAAAAAGTCACAAACAATGAAACAATCTTTGTTTTAGAGTATGAGAATAATTTGTCTTGAATTATGTCAAAATCTTCTTGATTTTCGATTAGATCGTATTAGTTAAATAAATATTTTCTCTTTATATTATTAATACCTAACATAAAAAATATCTTGACTCAGAATAGAATCCGGAGACGAAGAAGAGCAGTACATTGACCACAACGCCTCGTGGCACTCAAATTGATACTGATATCGACGGACCGATATAGCTTAATGAGTTATGAGTTTGCTATGTTTACTATAGAGTATATACGGTGGAAATGGGGTATATAAACAGTAAACAAGAAAACTGGGACACGTATATAACGTGCCAAATAACTAAAACAAAAATTTTATATACCTAATATTCTTGACCGAGAAGGTGGCGTTTTTTAATTTAATTCGTATTAAAAACTTATCAAGAAAGAAACATATTTATAATCCACCAAGCATGCTACTCATAAGATTGCAAAGATCAAGCTTTATATTGTCTGTGTTGTTACTGTAATAATGTGTACACTGCTGATGCTGTTGGTGCTGCCGCAGATGAGATTGTAAATACCCAATAATACCCTTAATGGAGAGTTTGATTATTTAGTTTTGTATTTTTATTTGAGATAGATTTCAACCTTTACAAAACTGAATAAGTATATACAAATTTAAAATATTCACACAAATTTTACTCCAACGATAGCAGTTAACTTTAAAAATATAGACATAATATTTTATGACTTCTTTCGATAAAATAATTGCCAGAGTTTATTGTGTGTCTCAAATAACAAGGAGGGCAATAATATATTTTTTATTTTATATTCTATTTATATTAAAAATTGAGACGATACGAAACCGTCTTAAGAAGGTGGCATCTCTGGAATATCATGATGTTAATTGCTGTTTTTTCATCTCGATGAATATTATGGAACAAAGTACATTATGATTTCTTAGGTCTGTTCTGATGAATTTCAAAATTCATGATCATCATCTCCTCAACTTTATCCTTCATTCTCTTTCATTTCAAATCTATTTATTCTTCATTTTAGTATTCTCACTTAAAATTATTATTCAATTATTCTTAATTTAAAAAAAAAACATAAATTCTTAATATAGCCGAGTATTATGTACAGCACGAATAATAATGTCACACAATATTACTCACTTCTTTCAGCTTTAGTCATGCTGACGTCATCCTTCTTCCAAAACTTGAGGAATGGCGCTAACGCCTTCATTGTACATTCGCCGTTCAGTACTCTTTTACCCAATTTCTTCGGAACTTCCTGTTCGATTTCGGAACTCCGGCACGAGGAGGAATCGTCTCCAAGTGAACGAGCCCGTCTCCCTCCTCGAAAGCTGACGCAGCCGCAACCTTCCGCAAGGGAGAACATTGTAGGACTCTTGTCCTTCGTGTACTTCTTATCTCTTCGTTTTCTTGTACATCTTGGTGTCTTCTGCCGTGTTTTGGGAATCGTCACTACTAACTACGGCAACGGAGAGAGATACGGGCATACTACGGAAAAAAAGAAGAACCTGAAAAGAAAAATAAATATAAATAATTAATAAATTAAATTAATGTATTCAAAAATTAGCATGATTGTTTTGATAAGTAAACAAACCAAAATAAGTAACTAAAAATGACTGATTTAAACAATAACATTATTTATATATGTTTTACTAGTAAAAACGTTATTGACAATTTAACAGTGACCTTAGAATTCTCTCTCTCTCTCTCTCTCTATATATATA
>DWLR01002823.1:0-14626 GCA_018246295.1 Papilio alexanor hazarajatica | reverse complement strand
ATATATATATATATATATACATAGTGATCAGTTACATTTTCTTGCATTCTTTTGTACATCTTAAAATAAGAAAATAGATTGTTAGACAAATTCTTTAAATAGCAAGTAATTAATAAAAAATAATGAAGTGTACTCGTCTTCTCGTCTCGTCGTCTTAAACTCTTCTTGCGAGATAAAGACAGAAATTATCATTTACCTTTTACAAAGCCTATCATTTTCAAAAAGGAAAGACTATCAACATACACTGAGCATTTAAATAATTCTTTACTGTTAATGTTCTGCCTTTGCTAGCAAGCTAACTAGGGGTCTTGGTTTCTAGTACGGAATCATCGTATTAATTTTCTTTAAACACAAATTCCAGATGTGTGTGCTCCCGCCATTATGCTGAATGGAGAGCATCATGGAATGAGAATGAAGAGTACAGGAAAATTATTGCCAAACAACCGGCTGTTCAGGTAATATTCATACATACCTATATAAGTTCTTTCAGTTCCAACTATCTGGCTGCTTGTTATTTAAAAGTGAAAGCAAACAAATGTTATGCCTTTAGTTTTTTTTTTCATATACTATTGACCATATCAATTGGCTTTAAACCTATACAAATAGTTTACAACAACAGTCCAATGGCGGATTCGAACCCATAGTCTCGAGTACTTCATCGTACTTTATAAATCATTGAGCTACTGATGTTGGGAATTTCCAAATGTCTGGACGTGACACAACTTTCATTGCTTAGATTGACTTTCTTAAATTACAAAAACACTGCGTTGTCTACCGGTGATTACAATAATCAGGCAGCAATGAAAATCCATTTGAATATTTTTTATTTTAACTGGTTTTCTACTATATGCCTGTGTTATATATTATGTTTGAGATGGTTTATATATTATGATATAATTCATTATAATAGGCATTTTTATGAATTATGAGGCCATTATTAGATATTTATTGTAACACTAACTTTTTAATTTCCCCTTTTGACAATACCAATTACCTTAGCTTATCTTTTGTATGTAAGTTCATGTTTTTGCCATTGCCATATAGATGAGATACCGGTACGTTATTATAACACTTAAAAAATAGGCAAATAAAAGATTTTTTTTTTTAATTTGTGAAAAATTGCGTTTGTTCAAAATAAAAACTAGCCCTTAATAAAAAAATTCACCCAAATCGTTAGTATCGGTTTCCGATAGCAAACGGTCAAATGTATAAGAATCGTTCGATTTATAAAATAAGATATGTAATGCATTCTTAATTTCATTTTGACATTATTATGTGACGTAATTGAAGCATTGGTATTCGTAGCTGGTGATGGAAGCGGTGCCACTGGTCGTCCCGGGACACAGCCAGGAGGTGGAATGTCTGGTTACGGACGGCGACACCATCGTCAGCTCCTGTCTGCAGAGCAACATCAAGGTGTGGGACTCACACAACGGCGACCTCATAACTAACATCGACCGCAATGCGTATGTACATAGTATTCTTAACACTTACCCAGGAGGGTAGTGTTTGTCGCGAGTCTATATAAACAGCTAGACTGGTTTTAAAGAGCGAAGTGTGATCAGATTCGTATTATTTCGTCTTATTCCTTTGACTGTCATAGACAATGGTATTGAATATTGACTATCATACAGTTTGTTGATTTTCTTATTTGTCTCATTTTTATAATATCAATGTAAGAATAGAAAAGTGTGCTAATGTTCCGCTTGAACGCGGATTAATTTCCCGTAAGATTATTTTAGATAGTTTTTGTTTTTTGAAATATTACGTATTAAAATATTAAACAAGCTAAAATATAAAATTGTATTTCATACATCATATTCCGAGAAGCTCATCAAACTGTTGCGGGATCTAGATTTAATAAAATACAGGGTTAATTATAAGGAGTGACCATGTAACATTCTGGATCTGAAAAGCTTGGGAACAAGTGAGATGCTACCTCTGTCTCCCCCAATATGATTAAGAAAGACACGGAAGCTTACAGTTATATAAATATATAACAAACTATTATTGTGGCATTATTAAATACTGAACAAATTAAAAATATGTTTATTGAATTAATTAAAATGTTATGTAAATAGTTTTTAAACCTTAATTCGACGGTTAATGGGAATGGTTATATTAGATGATAATGAATATGTCAAGGTCCAGAATATAAATAAAAATTTGTAAGCATGATTTATAAGATATAAAATAATTTTTAAAAAGACCAGAAGACTCATATCAATATTATTTATGATATGATAGTCGAGTAAATTTTTAAAAGAAAGCTACATTTTATGTGTATAATTCATGTGGTACCAACTTTACTTACTGATCTCTTATCGTTTACAGGTTTTTCAAACTACAAAAGGAACTATATGAAAAGACAAATCACAAAAAAATAACAGCGAAAGATAACTCGTACAATATTTTAGAAGGTGATTTTTTTTTTATTATTTTTATGCACTTCAATAAACTATGGGCAAACAAGCAATAAAATTTAAGATGTAATAAAATCTACGATGCCCTAGAAGATTTTATTACTTTAATAGCTCTTAGTAATTTTTACATACAAATTGTCACAGATTCAGATGCTGCGATTATACTCCCCATCAGAGAATTCAACTTTGACTGACCGGTTGGCGCAGTGGCAAGGCACTTGTTTTCCGCGCCGCAGGTCGTGGATTCGATTCCCACCCAAGACAGATGTTTGTGTGCATGAACATGTCTGTTTTGAGTCTGGATGTAAAGACCACCGGAGGACGGGCAGCAGCGTCCTTTTCTAGTCGTTGGAACATACTGCGATCGCCAACCCTCCTGCCAAGCGTGGCGATTATGACACATTTCCCCCAATGATACGTTCAATGGGAGGCCTGTGTCCAGCAGTGGACGATCATAGGCTGAGGTGGGGGTGGAATTTCACTTTAATATGGGATATCGTTGGAACTATGGAATCCAGCAGATGTCTCAACTGTAAATACAATTCTGATAAGATTTCTGTTATTTTTTGTTTTTGGTGTATGTTTCAGTTTCTCCGACACCAGATAACATAGCACCGAAAACTATTGACGTAAGTTAGATGTTAATACTGGAGCTCGCAATACCAGCTTCTCTTCACTGTCATGTTTAGTGTTAGTACATCAATATCATATTGTAATAAAGTACGAATCCTACAATTCATCATCTACACAACTAACAAAGACAGACACATTCATTACAAGCTATAAATGATTTGTTCATTTCACAATTTGCTGACAGTTTATAATATGCCTAATTCTATAAACTCAAGGTTGACAATCGATCGGTGAGACGTATATGTTTTTCGGCTATGATGGATTTGCAATATCATAAATACTAAGGAAAATGCTTAAAATTTAATTTATTAGCTTGAAAAGCTTATAATATCCTTAGTATAAATATGTGTAAATGTAAATAATAAAATTATTACTCCAATATGCACATTTGCTGAATAAATTTTTTGGGTTGCCACATCGGACGTTTTGTATAAACCATTTCTGATTTTATGTTTGAAGAACTTAAATATATGTTATTATATTAATAATTAATTGCTTAATTCATAGAGAAATAACATTTTGCCTTATAATATGGGATGTTTGGTTTGGTATAGTTATTTTTAATCATCCCTCTGATGATTTTTAATTATCAAGATTCGAGTTATTGACATTGGACCATTATATATTGAATAATTATATACTATAATTATTATTCATATTAGTAAGTTTGTCTTGTACAAAATATGCTGTCATTGTTACTTTTTTGCATTAAAGCATTTTCTTAGTATTTCCTTTTTTTCATTTTCTTCACAAACCATCAAGAATGCTTTACTACTAATACTTTAACTTTTATTCTTGTTAAAAAAAAATATCTGCCACAATATAGGCCTGCTATACTTATGATTACCTTACATTAAACCTAAAGTTACATTAAACCAATCTAGAACGAAAATCTGTTCTTTAAATTTTTATAGCTGATAATCTGTTTTGTGATTTTTTGATAATATCTCTAATTATCTTACATTGACAGTTGTAGAAAAAGACCTGTTGTATTGTAACGATAAGTAAAAGTATCCATACACATAGATACATATATATATAGAATAGTTTTTGATTTTCAGAGCATTCACCGCCTCAGAAGGGGCTTGAGTAGTCACCTGAGTGGACTTCGTTTCCGTGCCACGAGTGGAGAGTTACCCTCCCACATTTCACCAGCCGAGACAACTAAATACAACTTCGCTAAATACTACAAGTAATATATATACTTTATTAACAAACACACACATACAGAGTAAAAATAAACAAAAAAAAAACAACAGAAATTGGTGTTCCAAAAATGTAAAAAGAAAATAATTTCTTAAAAAAAAACAAACAATGAAGGAGTACCTAATTACATACATTACACATACCTTTGCCTTCTTTCAAAAAATTGTCAGCCCTTTCTTTAAAACTAAATATAAACAATAACATAAAATTTAAATTATATTAATTTAGCTTCATCTACTTTTCCTACATCATCATTATTTAAGAACTTCTTATTGTCCTTGTCGGTGGATCAATTTCCATTATTATCTTGCCTGTGCCATTCTCTTAACTTCATGATACGACACGACGTCTACCTTCTCTTTTACTTGTTCCATATACGTTCTTCTCAGCCTCCCTCTCTTCCTCTTTCCTTCTATTTTCCCTTCTATTATTGTGGTTATAAGATTGTCGTGTCGTATCAGATGTGCCAGCACTTTGCCTGTCCTACTTTCTATTATTTTTAATATCTTTCTCTCTTCTGTTATTCTATCTCAAATTTCTTTTAATTAAAAAAAATAAATTATTTTCTATTCTTTAATTACTTTTCCTACATAAGGTCAGATAATTAGAAACACTGCCAGCGGTCCTTGACATTATGTAAGATGCTTCACCGCAATCGTTTTTATTTTGAAATTAAACAATAAATAGGACAACAATATGTTCAACGATTTATCATTTATTAGAAAAACAATATAAATACCATTACACAAGTGCAGTTTCAATATTACATTACGGACAAACATTTGAATCAGTTTTAAGGTATGAACAATAATGGTCAACTAATTAGAAACGACAACAAAAAAATATAAAAAACAATATTTTTTTAAGTATTAGTACTTAGTATTGTTATTCAAGAAATAGCTACTATCCACAACCTACCAATAGTTTTAATTAATATTTAGTGGCATATCCCTTATTTTCAATAACCGCACTGCAACAACGTGGCATTGATTCAATCAATTCTCATACCTTTTTCTAGGGGGATTGAATTCCATGCTTCAACAAATGCTTCATATAGTTCGTTCTGACTGGTGTTATGTTTGAGACTTTCTTTTTAACAATATACCTCTATAATATAGAAAGAAATGTTATTCTCCAATTTCAAAAAGAGAACGAGTTATGGATGCTTTTTTAAATTGTTTCTAATTAGGCGTCCAAGCGACCAGTAACAGAAAATAAACTCCTACACGTGTAAAACTCATTTTGTAATTAAAAGTAAGATATGTTTTATATTTTATGCATTTAATGAGTTTTTATTTGAGTGGCTATATTATGGCATGATTATTAATTATTGAATGTGTATATTATTTAGGAACATTTGTACGTTGAAGTTATACTTTCTTTATTCATAAGAAGTGTTTCTAATTATATGACCACCAATGTATATATAAGAACTTATTTTATATCTATATATATTTCTTTTTCACAGGGATCTTTACTACAATCGTCAGCGGGACGATTGCGAAACTAAAGAAAACGTCGATACAAACAATTTAAGTGTGAACAATAGTGACTTAAGTGTTAAAGATAATGAACTGAACACTGAAAGCGTTTTTGTGTTCAATTCGAGTGCTGATAGTTCTAGTATTTTAAGGAACAGGCACGAAAGTGAAATGAACAGACGAACTCATAGTGACGCCAGTCCGACGCCTGACGAAGGTTGCAATACCAAGGCGTTCAGTGAATCTCCAGTGTGGTGCACTGACTTTTGTAATGACCTCATAATATTGGGCTGTGCAGACGGAAGGCTAGAGTTCTGGGAAGCTAGTTCTGGGAAGTTAATGGTAAGTAGACATACCTAAATTTAATTAATTTAAAGATATGACAAATTTTTATAAAATGAAAGATGTCTTAATTAAATAAAAATCGAACTGTGATCCGAGTCTCGACCTTCATTATCAGTTGTCATCACAAGATCATATTGTTATTAAAATGAAAACCGTATTTCATACAAATCAGTAGAGCCGTTTCCGAGATAGTCTTTTCAAGAATTGCTCAACTTATATAAAAGATTTATACAAAATCCTCTTCCAGTGAAGGTGCCATAGAAATAGCATATTGTGTATGCTGTATATACTATATATTTATAGCCTGTCTTTATATAAAGGTATCTACTGTATATTTTTGTCACCAAACAACTGACTTAGTCTAGTTTAAAAAATGTTCATCTGCTAGTAAGCTATGAAATTTTACTGGGCCTTAGTTATATAATTTGTTAGGTGATTTTTTTCCATTTTACATTTTATTACCATACCAATATACCAACTTACGTCACGCACTTTGTTTTTATTTATATGTATACGGTATACGATCAAACACTATTAAACTTTGTAAACAAAAGATACACTGACATTACACTAAAGTTCATATACTCTAAAATATGTAAATAATTTTTTCTCATATTAACTTATTATACCATACACATTTATATCATACAATTTAATTTTACTTTATCTTATAATTTTCACAAAATAACAGCATTTCTGATGAAAATATAAAATAGTGTAATGGCCGCCTTCTATAGTCAGTGACATTTGTTGTATAAAGTAACATAGAACATAGGTCTTATATAATGCTGTTCTTAAAAAGTATAGTAAAATTATGTTGGATATTGCCATCACAATCCATCTTTACACTTTCTCTTTCTGCCACATCTGACTTTGACATTTAAGGTCTTTGTCAGCCATTTTATGTTAGTGAGCTATTTATTATTTGAGAATTTTATAATTTTAGACTGAAAAATTGAAGTCTTTTATTATTCACTGATTGTGTGAATAATTTTATTGTATCGCCACGAAACAATATGCGCGAAACGGCAAGATATTATGTGGATCTACTGGAAGCTGTAAAAGTAACGATAAAACAGAATTTACGACAAATATCGCTTTAGTTGAAGCCAGGTAAACATTTAATCAGAATATGTTAGCAATAATAATGTTTATGCAGTCGTCGTAGTTGTTGCAGTTACTTTAATAATCTTAAATTTATTAATTTTATTTTGAGCTCACTTTGTGTTCAACAAATGTAATCTGAATTGATAGACATTTTCAATTGTTATTATGTAAAGAAATATCTAGTGTTTAATTATTTTTTTTTTTAATAATCATACTCAGACATATTTTCAAGGAATGGGTTTAAATTCGTGGCAAAAGAGGACTTGGCTTTATGTTCCAATAAGCTTTCTTGAGGAAAATGCGCTCAAACTCTATTACGCAATCTTTTACGAACTTCCATTAAATTTATGTTCCTAATAGGATACCCGTATTGTGATGTTCCATAGAAACCATAAATTTTTCTGGGATAAAGAGTAACCTATGTCATTCTCGGGACCATAAATTAACACTTTTCAAAAAACATACCACGCAGAATAGATCTAGCAATATTTATAAATACAAACATATGTGTACATTTCAGAGATAAAAAGTAGCCTATATGTTATTCCAGGCTACAATCTATATCTATTCTAAATTTCATCCACATCAGTTCAGTGGTTGAGGAGTTTTCAAGTAACATCCATCCATTAAAACATGGATGATGGGATGAAAGAATGATGAAATCAAATATGTGTATAATAAACCAAATTATGTATAAATAAACAGTTATTTTATTGATATCCATACAAAAGCGCGCTAGAAGGATGTCATGTGTTAACTAAAGCATGATGCCTTTCTCATCAGATCAATCTCAAACCCACTTTTATATTCATTTGTTATATTCAGGGTATATGGTGGAGCTCGGAGACGAAAAGCGGATGGGGTGGCGTGACGCACGTGCGTGCGTTGAACGGGGGGCGGCGAGTGTGCGCGGCGTCGCTTAGTGGCCATCTCACTCTGCTACGTCTCGACGCTTATAATGCGGCGTCCGGCGCTCATATTGATTGGAGATTCAGTACTGCCCATAGGAGAAGTAAGAGCATTTGCTTGTTAATGTTTTTTAATCTGTAATCAGCGCAATGGTAAGACACCTTGCCTTTCACCGCGCAGGTCGTCGGTTCGATTCCCACACAAGACAAACATTTGTATGCATGAACATGTCTGTTTGTCTTGAGTCTGGATGTAAAGACCACCGGATTACGGGCAGCAGCGTCCTTTTCTTAGTACGGTGGAACAAACTGCGATCACCCCCAATAATGTGATCAATGGGGGAGGCCTATGTCCAGTAGTGGACGATCATAGGCTGAGGTTTAGGTGTGTTATTTTAAGCAGTTGAACATTAGTGAAACATTGGCATCCTTGATTAGATGGGGTGGTACCTCTACCGGGTCTGAACATCCCCATCAAACAATTTTTTAATTTACTTAGTCACGCCCTTCACTTACATAGTAAATTAATGAATATAAATTTATTAATTTACTATATGTACGTACATACATATACATTTCCTATGTTATTAAAATAATGTTTTATAATAATTAAAATTGAATGTTTTTAATACTTATAAATATTCCTAATTATAACAAAAAACTTTTTTATCTTTGACATTTGACAACAACCCTTCAGTCCCGCAGTCAATATATAGTGTTAATTGTATTCCGTGACAGTCAATTTATTGTGTATACATTTTACTTCACGATAGTTAACTCGCTCTATGTATATGTATTTCAGCACACAAGCGCACTGGATCTGCGGATTCTATGCGCAGTATGGGAGGCATCGACAGAGATGAAGCCCGGCAACGAATGAGTTTCTCATACGAAGCGAACTGCAGTGATGGTGAAGGTATGAAGCTAATTAAATATTTCTTATTACGAGACATTTGCCATGAAACTGACAACTAAGCATACAGTTTTTGAAAGGAAGATTTCTATAGTATGTTGAATATAATCTTATAAATTCGAAAATACACTTTACTTGAAAAGTTTTACAAGTATGATTATTCTTTAAATACTTATGGCTCAATGTTCACTTATTATTTCAATACTATTTACATTTGTATTGTCCACATTTATTTGTATGCCTCTTCATTTCAATACTGCAGATATGATCACTTTTAGTTTACTATTTTGTTTATTTTGTTCTTGGGTCTTTTCTGTTTTTAATTATAGATAAATAGGTTACACGTTTATTATCATAAAATAAGAGGACATGTTGTCAATAGAAGTGGTGTGCGTGCGTATCGCGCACAGCAGGCCGCATCAGCAACCCGTGACTGAGATGCATTCTGAAGGCGGCCGCATACTGACTGGCGCTCAAGACCACGCGGTAAAGGTGAGTTATTTTATATAAAAATTTACTTGCTCCTCGGGCGCAGTGACCCAAAGTGACTATTGTCCGCTAACATAAGTGTTATACATGTCAATGTCTTGACGTCACATAACGTCGATAGACTTTATAACTTCTATAAAAAGGGTTGTTGAAGTTTGTATTTACACATCGGTGTGTCTGTCGTTCGATTGTAGTAAGCTACTGAGCTTATTAAATGATAGATACATAATTAAAAGATAATTTCGAACGTAATAAGAGAGTACTAAGTCCGCCTATCTTGCCCTGTCTCCTGCCAGTCGACTGCTTAATATACTCTGTACGCCTTATTCTAAGCGGTCGTCAACTTTTTTCTATGTTTTATAAATGTTATGATCTATAATAATAAAGAGGTATATAAAAAGAAAAGAAGAATTTTTGTTAATTCTGTTTAAACTCAAAAACTATAGAACCGATTTGAAAACTCTTTTATCAAGTAGCCTATACTATTTTTATGTTTATCTAAACTTAGTTTAACTCTTAACGAGACAGAGATGTTGATAGTGTGGAAGTTCAAATTACAGTGAATAATATTTAGAATGGTTCAATTGATAAAAAAATGTTAATAGTATGAAACAGTATTATGATCTCCCAATGATGCGATCAATGGGGGAGGCCTATGCCCAGCGGTGGACGATCATAGGCTGAGGTGGTGGATGAAACAGTAGAAGACATCAATATCATACATAGATTTAACCAATGATGTTAATAGCAAGAAATTTTAATTGACAATGGAATCCAAGCTTTTACGTCATTCTTTGACAGAACAGCATTTTATCAGCTCCTTGCATTGTGGCACTACATTTTATATATATATAAAAATATAACATAAAGCGGATGTGTACAAACACATCCGCTATGTTATGTACGTCCTAAGCAAATGGTCTAGCAATTGGATTTGAAGGATTATTTTTGCCTTTGACAGCCTAATTAATAAGAAAGGTTATAAGGATATTAGACATCACGCGTTGATAATAAAGAGCCGGGAAAAATGGGAAAAAGGAAAAATTGAAATAAAATTCTATTTTGAAGTACGTACAAATTATAGGACGCGACGGACGAGACCGCGAAGCACAGCTAGTACAATCATAAAATAAATGTATTTACATAATTCCAGGTGTTTTCAAGTTCTGAACTGAGTCTGTTATTCACACTGCACGGACATTGCGGCCCGATAACCAGCTGCTTCATCGACCACGCCACGCCCACCATCGCTGGCAGCGGCTCACAAGATGGACTGTTATGCGTATGGGATTTGCACACGGGTCGGTGGATTTATTTATTAATAATATTTATTATTAAATAGTACATTTATTATACGTATATATATATTCATTGTTATACGAAACGAATTGAGACGATACAATCGTTACAATTGATATAAAATATATTAATTGACAGCATGTTTTATAGCAGAAATTAATAAGAAGCAAGCGATTTCGAATAATGAAATTACAGATGCATTGCTAGTCTCCTATGTTTAGTTTGTTATTGCATAGAATAATATAAATATTTGCATGGATACTTGTATTAATCGACATTAGATGTACATTGCGTATTTTGTTTGCGCACTGACCGCGTGTCCGTACGCAGGTGCGTGCCTGTACAGTATGCAGGCGCACGATGGCGCGGTGACGTCACTCGCATACACCGCCTCCTACGTGGTGTCGGCGGGCGCGGACGAGCGCCTCTGCATCTGGGACAGGTTCCAGGGTCACATGCTCAACTTTATACATATCGTGAGTTACATTACTGCGTTTTTAAGTTGACTTATATATAATAAGTTAATTTTAGTGTCTGGTTACTTGTGTTACCATTGTATAAAAATAACATTTCGTTAAAATAAAAACACCTGATATCTTGTTTTGACTAGTGTAAATTTCTAAAATATGAATGAGATAGTCAAGAACTGTTGTTGTATCAGAAAATATTAGGCACACTCTCTTTTAAATTTCATAAATTGGAAGAAGATAGCATATTATCTTAAAAAGCAGTTAATAAAAGATGGAAAATGTTTTAAACTACTACAAATACAGTAAAGTCTGTAGTTTTTAAAAATATTTTGTTATCGCCAATAAAAAGCCTTCTGTGGAATTCTAGTGTCATTTAGACTAAAGAAATATGTACTGTGAATAAGGATTCGATTGTCTATATGTATATGTCTCCAGTGGTATGTAAAAATAGTCAGTAACATTTTCTTTTACTTTTTTAAACAAACAAAATACTCATTTACAAATATTAACTTAAATAACAATACACAAACATATTCAAGAAAATTAAATGACGTCTAAAAGTTGTTTTTATCTGTGCATATGTAGCACAATGGGCCGAAAATTCCTGGAATGGCGGCCGTATACAAGTGGACGCTGCGTACATTGGCCTCCCACAAAATGGATCGATAACCTGGTTAAAGTTGCGGGAGTGCATTGGGGGAGGCGTCCAGCAGTGGACGACCATAGATTGAAATTATGATGATATATAGCACTCACTTCACCTCAGCCTATGATCGTCCACTGCTGGACATAGGCCTCCCACATTGACTGCATCATTTGGGGGGGGGGGATGTGCCATAATCGCCACGCTTGGCAGGCGGTTGACGATCGCAGTATGTTCCACCGTACTAAGAAAAGGACGCTGCTGCCCGTCCTCCGGTGGTCTTTATATCCAGACTTAAGACAAACAGACATGTTCATGCACACAAATGTTTGTCTTGGGTGGGAATCGAACCCATGACAGAAGGCAGAGGGCAAGTGTCTTGCCACTGCGCCAACCGGTCAGTCAGTCATATAGCACTCACTATATGATATATGGAATTCTTGCATATCTCTTATTTGTTTTTCCTTTAAAATATACTATTAACAGGGTCTGAACTACATGAGCCGTATGCTGCCTCTGACGCACACGTTACTGGTGATGGGCGACCGCAGCGGCCTCACCGTATACGACCTCAGCAGCGGAGATGTCATACGGAGGGTGTTGTTAGGTAACCTATTGGACTTTGTTCACTTGTATTACTTTATGGCGACTAACAATGACTAACGGTCATTTTGGATGAAGGAGTTGCTCGTCGTTACGTCACCTAGTATAATAAGCGGCAATAAATGTTGCACATCGATCGAGAAAATATTTTGTCTTCGTAGAGAGTTCTTTTTCACACACTACCTATGGAATTTTTAGTGATTTGTGATACGATGTCGAAATATCTTTTCATAGTTCGATATACAGTATTCATGGCCGCGTACTATACTTAATAACATATTATATATACTGCTGCAAGCGTGAAGGTTTAATTGAAAGTCGGGTCCAGTGAAGCCTGGCTGGGGGGCTGGTCCAAATATGCACATAGGGCATAACAAATAAGGACGCAGCACCTTTTTTTTATATATTAATCACACTTGCCAACGGTGCGACCATCTGTTATTCATATCGGCTCGTTTAGCCGTAAAGCAAGGGTAGGTCACGTCCGTAACCCTGCTTTGAACATCTGAGCAAGATGGAAAAAGGCTTAGGAACGCTACTCGGCTAATCTTGTCCCAGCGAATACGATCACAGAGAGAAACTCTCCGAACTACTTACCATCAATGTATAAAGTGACACAAAGTTTTTGCCACCACCTCCTACCTAATTTGCTTTTCTGATACAATGTTACAAACAAATGAACAATTCTATATGTACATCAATCACTTGGCACTGTGCACCTCATTTAAAGTACTCCTTGAAGTACATACATGTTTTTTTTTCAATCAAAACTATTTTATTTTTTTATTTATTTAACGTTTACAAATTTGGGTACAGTTTAAACTACGAACTATGTTTTCAGGACAAAGTGATGGCTGCATATTTGTACGACAAATATTGCCGCTCAAGGACGCCATAGTGTGTGACTACGCGAACCAATTACGAATAGTTCGCTTCCCTCTCGTCTCTAAGCTGTCTAACATGAAAAATGAATAATTTAGAACTGATTAACCAGTGAAAATTTTTAACAATTGACATAAATCTTTAATAGCTATTAGCTACTAGGTAAAAATTCTTGGTACTAGAAAGTGCTTTATTGTAATCTATGTACAAATAAACTTAATATGTATATATATGCTATGAGACTTATATAGCTGTTCGATTATCATATGTTGTAGATGAAACATGTAGTCATAATGTATTTTGGAACATCACTGTTATGTAATAACATTTTCATATTGTCACAAATAGTGTGTAGATTAGGAAAATATTTTTGTAATTTTATCATTCACGACAATTAGCTTCATTCCAAATAAATTAATATTCAATTGGGCGCGAACATTCATATTGGAATTGTGCTCTGACGTTAACGATTTGATAACATACAAGAGCGATCTTATATTTTGTTACTATATTCAAAGCAATGAAAAAGTTTGTGATCAATTCAAGATGCATGGCCGAAGATAAAGCTAAGCTAAGAGCTAACTTAAGGCCCTTGTAAATCAAATTCTCTAACGTTTTAGATTTAAATGGACCTTAAACGTTGGTCAAAGTTGTATCATTTCTGTCCATAGATCGTTCCATTGGAACACCTTTTATTGTGCATCTATCTAAAATATTCCTCTAAGTCTTTGTTATACTTGCGTTCTTTTGTATTTAGTTTTAATAATTCGCTAATACGCACGGGTAAAGGGAAGAAGTCTTCTCGCAATCATATATATGTAATTACTAACTAAAATTCATTTCTACATCACTATAGTGAAAGGAGGTTTGCTGCTTTATAAAAGTAAGCATCCAATAGCACTCAAGTACACCAAAGTTGTACAGACAACTCGCGGAAAATATCTATCTGTTGTACATTTTTATTAAGTATTTATATTATATCAGGTATGTAGAATCAAAACTTGATATGGCCACTGATTCTTGGAAATGTACCATTAAAGGTAATTTTTGAAACTACATTTAATCCCAAGAATTAATTTTTCGTCAAATGTGGCTCAAATATGATTTACAATGAGGTTAAAAAGTAGTTCAAAAATGTAAATACCAGTATACGAGGGTGAATCAAAAAATTCTTGGAATCAATATTAAAAAATGCAAAGATTTAAATAATAATATTTTATTTTT
>DWLR01002822.1:0-14633 GCA_018246295.1 Papilio alexanor hazarajatica | reverse complement strand
TTTTGTGGTTTCAAGGGCCGTCGTCAAGGGTCACGTAGGCCGGAGTTGTAATGGAATTACATTATATAAAGATGAAGTAAATTTCTATTTTTGTACCTATATCCATAAATACATTTTTTATATCAACTATCGCGTGATAACACTGCACCGTTTTGCCATAAAATAAGTGCATAAAGCAATTGAATTTAAATTATATAGAAACATCTATTGAAGTAAAAATTTGAAAACATTGAAAGAAACTGTCGGTGTCTAACCTCGGCAGTGAAATTGCAAGTCGTCTTGGAAATCTGTTTACCTGTCTAGATTTAACATTATTCATTCACATATTTAAATATCTTAAATAAATAAAACACTAAGGATTTCGACTCTCAGTCGTCATCTCAGTGTGAATGACTTAAAATTTTTCGGACTTTTATTTAGAAAGAAACCATTAGCTGAGTTTTATACTCGTTCAAAATAATAGCTTAATACCATGCCACATTTAAAACTAATAAGATGGTTGAGTAGTGGTTACCGATAGTTCTCACGGGGTATCCCATTTGCCTTAAAAACGTGAAAGCTATTTAATTTAAACACGTAAAATCAAAATTAACCACGTCAAGATCATAAAGTGAGTGACTTGGCAATTGGAAGCAGCCGCACTAATTATTATTATAATAAAATGTGGACAGAAAGCGTATATAAAAGAAATAGGTATAATTCATATGAATTCATATTTGTGTCCAGACCTCTTGTCCGTGCTTTGTCAACATTAGAGACCCTTCATTACCTGTCCAAAGAATCCCCCTTAACAAACTCCTGTCGACCCTTATTTATACTAATATACGTGCTTGAAGTTTGTTTGTTAATTATGAAATTAATATGACGATTTGTAAACATTTTTTTGAATCGTTTGCCAATTTACCATACAATACCATTTATATTGCAAATATAATGCAACTTAAATTTGCTAGCAAGCACTAATTTTAAATTACAAAGAAAAACTAAATATTGATGGTAAATAAGCTATGATAAAAACAGAATCACGCGAATTAATTTGTCTTGATCACCGATTTATTAATAAGAAAGTAGTAGGTAGGTAGTAATTAAGATCGTTTTGAAATTAGAACAATTTTTAAGGCACAAAAGTAAATCCAACACGAAAGAATGTAATATTGTTCCTGCTGACAAAAAGTAGCTACAATTGTTACTATATTCTGGATTTGAGGAGAAAGTTTGCGAATGAAATTAATACTTTAAAGATACCACTATCTTATGTGCACAACGCCCATTGCAGGGCGTATCTTAACTAATAGTCAATTGTTTTCTCAAAATCTTTCGTAGACATCATAATCATAGATCAAGTCAAAGCAAGCTATTTACACATCTTATGAGTTGTATATATTCTTAACAAATTTTTTGTTAGTAAAGAGCGGTTAGAATCAGAAACGTTAATCCTAGGATGTTTACATAATATAATAGCAGATCTTAAGGTGACGTTTTTAAAAATTTAGGTAGTACAAAAATTCACCCACACAATATTTCTTGGAGGCTTGTTTGTGCCGAATCTGTTTCATTTTCGATTTATTTGCACATCCTTTTGACCTCAGGGAGTTTGCCCTGGCGAACGTAACCCTCTTTATTTGATCTACGTCAATGAGAGCTTTAATGAAGTGGTCCTGTAGTAAACCTTCCCTTAATTAATTAACATCCTTAATTATTGCCCAGACATCCTGATTACGTGCAGCAGTAATATATTTAATTAAAACTGATTACGTTAATCGGTTTATGAACTACTCATTTATTGGATGAGATCACAAAATATCACCTCCAATCCTAGATGTAAATTAAACAATTATGTAAATTGCATGTCCGCATATAAAAATAAGGACTCACAAATTAAGTTGACCCTCTGATGGAAAGAAGATAGTATGATCTTAGTCTAATTTCTTTTCTTTTCTACCCAAATGTGACAAGAAGTGGTCGTATACTGGAAACCGATCAAGTTCGAATACATCAAATACAAGCCTATGATAGTCCACTGCTGGACTTAGGTCTCCCTCATTGATCGCATAATTGGGGGGAAATGTGCCATATTCGCCACGCTTCGTAAGCGGGTTGGCGATCGCAGTATGTTCCACCGTACTAAGAAAAGAACAATGCTGCCAGTCCTCCGGTGGTCTTTACATCCAGACTCGAGACAAACAGACATGTTCATGCACACAAATTTTTGTCCTATGTGGGAATCGAACCCACGACATGCGGCGTGAAAGGCCACTCCTTCTTACCACTGCGCCAACCGGTCAGTCCGAATTTTTACACATAGAATTATAGCTATGCTTCTTATGGATGGATAATATTATGGATATGATATGGATTATTAATATTATTTTAAACCATATTATTATTATCGAAAATCTCTAACAATTATTGCCACTGACTTTGAATGATATTTGATTTAATTTCTTTTATACATTTAAATAATAAGAGAAACTGGTTTACTATTTCTTATTTCAAGTACATAAAATAATTTCTGACATTAACTTTTTTCTAATGTCAATGTGAAAGTGAAATGCTTAACTAGTTTAAGCTAGTCAGTTATATATAACCTCTTAAAATATAAATTAAAATAAAAAGACATAATCGGTTACGAAATGAAAACGGCTCTCCAACTTCGAACTGTTCCCTCACAAAATTAAAATTCTCGAACACTCCGCACTTTGAAAAAGATATATGGGGGTGTTCTTTCATCTTCCCCCGTAGGGTAACCTTAGTCGTTTGCGGGATGGCTCGGGGGTGAGCGGAGTGCAAGGGGTTCGGGAGGACGCGGGGAAAAACTCGGACCTCTGCGACGGTTATTTATGGCCCTCTCGGGTCCGCTGAAGTGACCGTCGAATATAAATCCTGGGTCGGCAAAGACTTTAAATGGGAAAGAACAGAGGGCGGAATTTTAAAATATAGGTCGGCGTAACGAACGGGTTTCCGTGGTTTTACAATGTATTTCTTTGGCTCAGTTTAAAGTATCGTTTCAACTAACGTTTCCATTGAAACAATGGCCTCACGCCCTTTGCCTAAACTGAGGTAGATAAAATTTCCATCCGCCTTTTAGCTAGCTAAAATCTATACATATAATAAAATCGTAACTGATCGGTGTCAGTACATGGAAAATAAATTAGCAAAACTATTACAGGGTATTTACCAATGCTATAGAACTCAAAACAACGATATTTAAATTTTTTGTCTGTCTGTCTGTTATATTGTTCGCGCTAATCTTAGTAACGGCTTAACCGATTTAGATGTGGTTTTCACCAATGTGTAGTAATAAGCTACAATCGTTAGATTAGGTTTATATTTCATCTAAATCGGTGCATAAATAAAAAAGTTATATCAATTTAAAATGTTACGTTAAATATTTCTTCAGACAAAATGCCATAACATGACTAATTAGTTGATTAGAATGAAACTTTAGTTTACTATATATGATATTCTATAAAATGACGATGGTTCAAAGATAATACAAAGTTAAAAATATACATTTTGAAATTATCAATATAACTTAACCTTCCATTTATATTGTCTAATAGGCTGATCGTGGCTCTACTTAGGCTGGAAGTTCGGTTGTACGGGATGGCGTGTTTATTACAAAGCGAGTCAAAAATTAAATTTAAATTTTTTTACAATGTTGCTTCGTTAGGTCGCTAGATAACAAAAAAAAGTAAAAAATAGGATTTAGTAAGCTTAAAATATAATATTCACACCTGTTATCAGGATTTTCAAAATGTGTTCTTTTTTACTCCTCAAAAATAATAAAGTGTCCTTGGATAATCTTAATCTTTTAAGAAGTCTGTCACATATTGGGTAAAAAATAATCCCGTGCCACTAAACTATGGCGATTTAATTGGCGAGATAGATTATAGTCTGGAACATCACTTAGGCTATTATCCTGGAAAAATGTACGGTTTCCACGGAACGTTTTTCATCCAGATATAAGTTTACATACACAATATTGAAAAATTTAATACATCAATATATCAAATTGATACATCAATATTGAATTCCACGCGGACGAAGTCGCGGACAACAGCTAGTTAACAATAAAATTTACCAAAGATCTTTTGCGATATTGATCGACGTAAAACGCAAGACTCTCCTTTAGAATATTTTATTCAACATGTCAGAGAAAGTGAATGTGGTATACTTAACGAAACTGAACTCGAATATTACTTTTAAAGCTACTAGTCTAAATAGGCTGAATATAACACGCTAACGTCATTAATTTGTACATCATTTACATATTCAAGACCACGTCGTGGCTATTTGCTTGGTACTGTTTATGCATACTTTGATACCCCAGCACTCACAAAATGGTCTGCCGCCAGCTCAGCCCTACAAAGTGCGTAATATTTTCAGTTGCTGAGGAACAACTTTGCCTTCACTAAAATAAGTCTTTGGTACATATGACATGGAAACCGCGAGATGTATTAGGTATAAAGTTTATATCAATGACTGACATCGTTGATTACCTACCATTACGTTTATACTTAACGAGATATTTAACGATAATAAAATTTATATTTAACGAGAATAGTACGAAGTAAAAAACATTCAATAATTTAGTACTTTGTATAATTTTCTTTTAAGTAGGTAATATAGGTAATTTATAAAAATCAGTTAAATAGTTTAATGGCTTACGTGACGTCTTAATCCTTGGATTCGATTCATTTCAGCTTAATGTTTATTAATTTTACACCCTTATCGACCTCAAATCCGAGACGGTATATCTAGATAATACTAGAATTTATAATGCGGAATCCTTATTTTCTTAAGTTTTATTAAACCTGATTGACAGAGAAATTTCATTCTTCAACAAATTGAGCAAAAAATGGACATGAATTATTTTGAATTTAAAATAATAAACAAATAATATCGTGTCCTCTTCAGTATTTACGAAACACTTAAAAAGTGAACACTCCAAAGACAAATCGTTTCAATTTAAATCATTACACAGGAAGTTGGCCGGTCAATAAAGTAATAGTTATGATTTTAAAATACATTTATGAGAATAATCTATCGGCAACTTCTTAAATTTTCTTCATCTCCGAAAGAATTCATTCAGTATGGATATCTATCCGCTTCTTCCTATAACTTGACACGTGTTGCAGCGTGACTTCGCAAACACTCCCTCATTAAAACGGCACGAATACGCAGAGCTATAACTTTAACAATACGAATACAGATGCCCTTTACTCGAATGCCCGTATGCTATGCTGGTAAAGTGGAGTCAGTTACAATGAAATTCATGCCGGTGTTCCTACCCTATTGTTATTTTGATATGCTCTCAAAATATAGATTTGTTAAATTTCAGCGACTCTCAAGCTTACGTCACCTAAATACGGTAAAATTTAATACATAAAAATATATAAGCTCCAGTTAATTGCTACATATTTATGTATAATATATATATTTCCGCGTAAACTGTATCAACTGGCAGAATGTGGGTACCAGTAATTATGGGAGTAACAAAAATATTTTTTGTGCTATGGCTCTACCTCCCCTCCGCGTCTCTTCTCCTTTCTCTTAACTACCCCTTATAAAAACAATGCTTTCAATTTTAATATTATGTGGTCGTTGGACAAGGACTTGATAACGTTCATAAAGTTAGTAAGTTGCTTACCATTGGTTACTTTGATTCCAATAAGCAACGGTGAAAAGTCGGTCGGTTGCTACGAATTAAGTAATTTTTATCTCAGATCACCCTAGTAGCCTGTACACATTTCATTCAAGAAGAATACATTTATGTTTAAATATTTACAATTACATTAATTTTTCGGGATATAATCAGATAATTAAATAATAGAATCGAACTATATTGTAGAGGTTTTGGCTATTGTTATGATAGGATCTTTTTCTATTTTAGTACAGTCAAGAAAATCTAATGTATATACAGTATCATTAGGTGTTCTTTGAAAATGTGGGAACATTGTTTGAATTTAATGTCAAACAAGAATAGCAGAAGCAAATGGATTTATTATCTTCCTAAGAGCGTCAGCATCGCAGCAAGCGCGCGTCCGAAATATCTTTTGAAAGAATACATAATGAGGGCGACAGGCCACAGACTAGTTATATCCAAAATGGGAATGAAAATTTTCAGTATTTATTGGTATTAAATATATTATACAAGCATATGCTTGCATTTACAATAACTGTTTTTACAAAAACACTACTAAACTAACACACTAATACAGCTGTTCAAAAGAACAGATGAGTATTTAATTTAATAATTAATATATATAAATAAATATAAATTTAGGCAATTTTCTTAGATATTCTCTTAAAAAGATTGAAAGGGACCAGATATTTTAAATAAATTAACAAAATAATTAACAAACAAACGAATATAATTTATAGTTACATCTGTAACCACATTTTATTATTGTGTGTTGCTATAAATTGTGTGGAAAAGAAAAGGAGAGTAAAAAAAAAGGAAATAGCAAGATGACTTCTTCATCTTGCTACTTCCTTATTGATAGGGAATAAATTGTGGACATGAGTTTTTCGTTTATTTTTTTCATACGTATTTATTTTTACCGAAATATTTTTAACAATATATTAAGGCGTCTACCTGCAGCTTCTCTGTGTAAATGTGAAGGGATAATTGATATAAATTTCCCGTCGAGTCTTCACTTAAAAGCTTATATGACGAGACAAAAGGAACGTAAAACAAATTAAATACTTGATACAATATTATGTTAAACCGTATTTTAAAGGAAAAGAAACAATATCAGAGATGCAAAGAAAATTACATTGACTACCTAATGTAATTTATTTTAGTAGCAAAAAGTATATGCATTAAATACAAGTAAGGGGAACATTAAGCAATAGTTTACATATATCTTTTTCCTTGTGATCTGTAGTAGACTAGATTACACGTTTAGAAACGGCTCGATCGATCTTGTCGAAAATGGGGAGT
Source organism: Papilio alexanor hazarajatica (assembly GCA_018246295.1). NCBI lineage: Eukaryota > Metazoa > Arthropoda > Insecta > Lepidoptera > Papilionidae > Papilio > Papilio alexanor. The sequence goes on along the minus strand of DWLR01002822.1, from coordinate 7,684 downwards.
CATTCGATTTACATTCTTCAATCCCGAAGTGCAATATGGGTAAATTCAGTCGGATTTATTGGTTTTTTAAATTAACTGTTTTGTTCAACTTAACATTCTCATTGGTTCAATGTCGTATTTTACAGTATGACAAAACGATTGTATACAAGAATGTTTACATTTACTATATTTAGTAACTACATCTTAACATTATCGTACAACCTATTCACATAATCTGACAACTTCTATTCGGTTGTTTTATTTTATGATAATTCGGATTTGTACAACAATACACTAACAGTTGGAAATGTTTTGTATATATGGCAAATATGTGTACTGATTACTTTGACTTTAAAGCATAAAATTTCGATATTTTACGTCGTACTTAGACGAAAAAAATATATGACATGAAAAAGTTTGCTTTTGTATTTAAGAGACCGATTGACCAATACGTTTCAAAATCTGTGGTTTTAATCTTTAATTGAAGATGAAACCACTCAAATAAATATCTTTTTTCATTTTATTAGGTTTTACTATCAAAATAACTTACAAAAAAGTGGAACATAATTTAAAAGTGTACGATTTTACTTTTTCAACCTAAAATATATTTGATTCACCGCTTAATTAAAACATCTCTTACAATAACTACAAGCCACATCTGAAGTCCATGGCTTGTCTAGATGCAGAACAGTACAGTCAAAATATGCTTCGTAGGCTTCACAGAGAACGTGATATGTCTTTAGTTGGTCATTTAAGTCTCGACCTTAATAATTAACCACATATTAAACGAACTTTTGTTAAAAGTTCGTTTTTACCAAAAATGGGGTTCGGTTTCTTTTCGTTTTTGTGCACTATTAACCGAAAAACTCATTAAATAAACTTTAGGGCAAAGAACGAAATTTTTTTATGTAGAGTCGTGTAATTTAAACAATCGTGGTAAATTTCCTGATGGTTTATTAAACACTTTCCTGATGGTGATAGCGAGTCGTATGGATAGTCCATTGTTCCAACATTGGGTAAACACCCATGTTAATATAAAATAATTAAATAATAAATTATGTAAAATTAAAATTAACTGTAGAAACAATATGGATGTAATATCTGAAGTAAATAAACAAATAAAAAAAAATTATAAGAATATTTCTACGCTTCTATTCTAAAGAAGAAAGGCACATAAGTAAGAAGAATAAATATAATAAATATAAAATAAGTAAGAAAGTACAAGTAAATGGAGAGGACGAAGAAATGGAGAGGCCTGTAGGCATCGCACTGACTAGAAATACACCAAACCGCTGGGTATTTAAAGTGTATGAGTTGAAAAGGAAGAAGGGTTTATCCCTTTCTTCTCTCCATACAACTTTCTACAAAAAGGGCAAAGTACGGCACTACTGTTGCGGATATTATTGGGTTGTGGTGATCACCAAACGAGCCCACCCATTCAAGGGACAGCTGCTAAAGATGCATACATCTTCCATTATTTAAACTATATATTAAAATTTTAATTAACTTTTTAAATAACCCCAAATGTTGATTTTGAAATTCGTATACATCCTACCGTACAAAAGAAGAATAATTTCGTCTTTTTTATAAACTGCAATGTCCTGTCTCGGTGTGTAAAAAACGAACAGTGGATTTCTTTCTCATCAGTCTTGGGTCGCGGTGCGGTCAGGACTCCTAATGAGGGAGAGTTTCAATTTACTGAGCAGCTGCAGCACTCGCTTTTTCTCCACACAGAGTTGTCACGCGACCGGAATTGTTTTGCGTCAAGTAATTTATTCGCTTCAAAACACATAAATAAATATATTTTCCTACAGTGTTATTTCCGTTAATAGAATTAAGAAACAATTTAAGTATCTACAAACAAGTGTGTAGATACTTAAGTTGTATTCTTGTCGTGTGTCATGATATTAACTATTTCCACCCTTTAGTATTTTATTATAATTTAGTTTTTTTAATTGGCTTATTCGGGGCAGTAGCATTTTATACCTATAGATTTGAGATTTTCTGGCGATTGGGGATAGAAATATAATATGATTTTTTCTATTATTTGGAATATCTTATTGTCATTTTTAAAGTAGTGTAAAACAAATTTCTTTACATGTTTTAAAATTAGTAGCATAAGTTTACTTTTTTCAATATAAATAAATTCGACCTAGCTAGCTATAACTATACCATTTTGACTCGCCAATCCTCACTACTTAATAATTAATTAAAAATATCAAGAAGACCAACTGGCTGCCCCTATGACACTTCGAGGATGAATACGAATCAAGTGTCACCTCATTCTTCAAAATCAGTCAAGGCGTTTAGACTACAAGAAATCACAATGAAATGGACATAATTATAATATATACAAACATACCCACGAAGAACTAAATTTTTTAGAAGTTTTTTCTAATTGAGTTGAGGTAAGTACTAACCGAGTTATTCTCAAATATAGCCCGATCTACTATTTTGTGAGTATTCGATACGTATTCAGTATTATAGCAATAGTATAATGATAATTAAGTGTATTTTTTATCCTATGGACATTATTCAATATCGCAATTCATATTTTTCTACGCGAGGAAAAACATTTTACAGCACAGTTTTCTACATTCATAAATCCCCAGTCGCGATAGTTCTCAGAGTAAGACGTGTATAAATACAGTACTATTTGTCCACCGGCACCGGCGATCCAATTAAATCTATTCCAGCGTAATCTAGGACCATCTGAGCCCGCACCGACGCTCGACATCTATATCTAAGCCGTGTAACAAAGAGGCTAAAGCTTTGTGGCCTTCTTTTGTTCTGTTCCCTTTGTCATATACAATTAAAATATGGCGTTCTCTAATATTACATTATTTAGTAATAAGATATTAAGATGCAATGATCAAGATTCATCGTAGAGGTTGATGATGCTTTTAGCAGTCCGGATGATCTAAGATCTGCTTCTAAGGTGCGCGAAATTACATTGATTTTGTATATTACTAGCTATTTATGCCCGGCCAACTATGTTTCGATAGTGCACGATAATAATAAAAAAGCCTTTATTGCTTCTACATAATATAATATTGTAATGATATTATTTACCGACTTAAAAAAGGAAATTCTCAATTCGGTGATATGTTTTTCTATCTTTATTCTCACAGAACTTCACAATTTATGACCAGATTTCGAAAAAAATCTGTTGGAAAATCAAAGTTGGAAAGGGGCCATTCGCAAGTGGGCTTTCCCATTTAATTTTGAATGTCAATGAACCTTGAGTTCCGAAGATATATCCGAAATTGACATATTGGTAAACTTACGACAAGTCCAGTTTGGGTTTAATGGACTTGTAATGAGACGTAGCGTGGCTATTAATGATTTATACATATAAAAGAAAGAGATGATGTTGCGTTGCACGCGGCTTTACAAGCGTTCATTTCTTATTTTCCTAGCTTTTTCTTGTAATTTGATTCCGTGTATATTAATTGCTGGCATTTGTAAAAAAAGTTGTTATTGTCAATATTATCATGGTAACTGATGTTGTAAGTGAAGCTTTTTTTCTATTTCTTATTCCGAAAAAAGGGAAAAGTTAAACAGGTTTTTTTTTAATTCTTCCCTTTAGGAATGACGTCACAACTGATTAGGACATATAAATCACTTTGGTTTCTTATCTACTTTATTCCGATAATCTATGTCTCAGCGAGATAATAAATACCCTGGAAGTTAAATATCAACAGTTTGCTAGCAAATATTAAATTTGATCCATTAAAGTTTATAATATATAGAACTATAAAAAAATATTAGAACAGTGTAGCAAGAATTACTGCGGGTTAAATGTAACGTCTACGATCAATAAGTTGGAACTAAATATATGAAGCTCGCCTGCTCAGGGCCCGTTTAAGTATTTATGAATACGGACGCTGCTTATTGAGTGTTTCCACTCGGAAACATAGTGGGATTCCTCGACGTTAGCTGATAATGTACTGGTATTGTTCGCTTAGAAGGCTGTGTGGCACAGTGAAAACTGAGATAAGTATAGAATTATACAAGTACTTAAGCGAGAAAGAGGTAATTAGGAAGCAAAACCTCCAAAATATTCCTCAACAAAACCTGCGACTGCAAAAAATAAAACTCTAAGGACTCGTATTTAATACTACTCCATTTGATCTAACCAAGAAATTGCATTGTAAAAGCAATCACTAAAACAAAGTAATGTTATATTTTTAAATTAAACCCATATACTTAAAATGCAATTAACTGAAACCTAAAGAAACTAGTTAAATTCTAGTTTGCGACAAAAGATTATTTATTAAACGCTGCGCTGGCGGTTTTGTTCAAACGACTTAAGCTCTCTCCGCTCTTTGCTGCGTACTGATGCAGACAATCCTGTTGCTGCCCGCTTTATATCCAGCTTTATCTTATGTGCAGTTCATAAAAAAATTAAAATATCAAAGAAGACCACAAAATTTAAAGTAAATACTTGCATTATGTATCTTTTAACGCCCGTTTTGCTTATAAGCACGGAATAACATTTAAAATTGGGTAACATAACATAACATTTAAAATTGATTATTTGATAAACTGATACCAACGGTATTTTTTTTTGTCTTTTTATTTACTAGTCCCGCAAAATTATTATTATTTTTTTTTATTATTTTATTAGTATCTTTCGTATCAAACAAGCAAGCAATTAATTAAATAAGCGACCACAACTTCTCAAAATAATCCATAAAATAAATCTGTAGGAATTGCCGAGTTTGACAACCGTTACGAAGGTTAGGAAATTAAAATGTGAATGGGATGGAAAGGCGGTCGTAAATAAATAACGTTGAAAGTAACGTCTACTAAACAGATTTTTTATTGGTATACCCCAGTAGTAGGAGTAGTTGTTCGCTACTAATCTTCGGTCAAAGTTTTAGGGCGGAAATACTAAATGTACTGTACTTACTAGTTTTTATATTTATATTATTGAGGAGGTTTGGAGTCCGACCATAAATACTATAGCTAGAACCAGTTACTGTATGGACTAGAGTAGAGTCCAGTTAATAGGGAAGAGTAATACATACTAATCTGACCCTACGTAGGTAAGAAAAAGGCCCTGCCTTTTTGCTAATGACTTATTGGTTATATATAGTATGAGAAAGCAGTTTAAATTTTTATACAACTGTATAAACTTTACACCATGAGGTTACTTAAAAACATCACTGTATTGTTAACTATTTTATCTTACATGTTTTAATTGGAACAAACGTACAGTATTATGTTTCAAAAATTCAACGCGATACTACAACGATTTTAGTTCTTCGAACAGTAATTAGTATCACTGATCATTTTAATTGTCCTTCTTATCTTGAGTCTTCATAATAAAAAAGCACGATTTTCTTTAATTTTCAGGTGATATAAGAATTATAAAGACTTCTAGATACATACATACATTTACCACATATGGAGCATAACAAATAATGATAAAAGGCTGTAAAAGTGAAAGCTGAAGACTAATACTAGCTGCTGAAGAAGATTTTCACAAAGAAAATTAACATGGCTTTAACAGAAGATAAAAATATCCAGATTGAGACCAGTTGAAGCAAACTGAAGACATTGATTGCATATATAAAAATCGACCATATTTAGAAACGAAAAAAGATATTTAGTATTTTTTTTTAATTTAAACTAAATGAGGTTCGTTTTTGTTGAAATATCTATATTTGCGATGTATTCATATTATCAAAAGATTTTAAGTGTTTTTAAGTTATACAATGTACGTAATAAAAATATATGATAATAGAAAAGAGAAGAGAAATCTGTTGATACCGTGACTCTAAGAAGATTTTCACACTTAAAATGCATGCAAAATTTATTAGTAGTAAAAAAAATATAACCTATGTTACTTCTGTACTTGTAAGATATACAAAGTTAAGAAAATCTTACGTTTTTATAAGTACAGTCAAGTTTCTTGGCGGTATTCCACTTTTAAAATGACAATCGTTTGAACGTTTCGTACGCCTTGAGACGTTGACAAAGAAACAATGACCAATAGGATACCACTTTTAAATGTGTTAGGACGAAAAAAGGTCGGTCAATATTGTAACAATAGAGTATCCGCAAATAATGATGTCGTCTGAATGGCAGAGATCGTAAAACTTCCCGAGCGGAAAACGAAGACAGCGGTGATAACTATAGTCAGGGGTAGAGTGCAGGTACGCCACAGACTTTATTTTGTCAAAACATCGATACCACCCTAATTGGTTATATGTAAGAAGGACGTGGAGTTTAGCTTGTCGTAAGGAACAAGGCAATTTTCCTGTAAGTGGAATACCGCCAAGGAACTTGACTGTACCAACAAATTTCCAGAATACTAATTTACAAACATAATTTACTGCTCATATCTAAAGCTTCGTAGCTCATTCCGTCTAAGCTTTTACTCTTGCACAGTCAGCTCCTAAACTTTAAGCTTCGCTCATTTATAATTCTAAAGCAAGCTTTTGCACCGCAGGGAAATAGCCGAGAGTTTCATGTTAAATAATTTATCTAAACTGAAGCTTCGCCGGCTCCAGACGAATTAGCTTAATACGGAGTTGGACGAAGATATTCCTCATCCGTAGCTAACTCATGTAATCTCTTTATAAATGTAATTAATGTGACAAAAACACAGACACAGATGTCCGAAAATTCGGTAAAAATTCAAACAACGTTTATACCTAATTCCTTCCGTCAAAGTTAATTTTATTAGATATAATATTGCTTGTTATTTCCTGTACTTATTTATTCTGTCGACGAAAAAGAATTACAGTAAAAGACAGACGAATTTTTTTTAAAGTTCGAAGTCTACAAGAGAAAAAAGTGACATTGAGTTTTGTCATTTATACATTTCCCATTTCCAGACCGATTAAGCAATGTTGTAGTACAATTTTTTTTAAATATTCCACAAAGAACAGTTAACAAAGAGGAATTATTAGTAGAAACAGGTCGGTACTGTTTTAATACCTTTAAAATTTACTGACCTAGTCTTTGAAATTGAAGCTATAATTGGGATACCTGCTCACCCCAATTAAACCCTAATACCGGGAAAAGTTACCGAGGATGAGAAAAAAATATCGCCTCGCATCCGGAACCTCTCAACCGAAACATCGGGCCTCGATTGAATCAATTTAAACAGGAGCCAAAAATCTCATCTCGTAGGGTGCGTCCCTCATTATGCCGGCATAAGGATTGGGGTAAGGAATCGACAACTTTATTTATGCTGTTGCCAAAATATAATTTGTATAAAATTAAGCTTTAATGTCATGAAAACAAAAGTCACACCTTATAAAAACTGATGAATGTGATTTCAGAATTTTTGCAAAGCGTAATCGTCTGTTTCGGGCAGCGGGTGGGAGTAGAATAAGGGTATTCAAAATGGCTGCCGTAAGATTTCGTTCGTTGATATTAATTAAATCTTTGTAATTTATGTGCGGGCCCGTATGTGCTCTAGCCAACTTTGATTTATGGTTTTAGTGAGTAAAATACATTTAACATTAATTATTTCGATAAAACGAGTACTGTAGAAGTTCTTAAAACCCCTATGGCCAACGGTCAACGCAATTCGCAATCTTTTGCGTCATACCAGGTCCTAACTTCGGTGCAATATTCCGCTCGTAAGATAATACATCAGTATTAATATATACATTAGAATACCTTAACTTAATCCAATCAGTCCTATATTACTGGTATAATATAATATAATATAATATAATATAAT